>WJFA01001012.1:0-25763 GCA_009870155.1 Pseudobourletiella spinata | reverse complement strand
GTATCTGATAAGTTTAAGTGTTTTAAGTTAAGTTAAATTTAAGTTTAAGTACTGCCAAAACGCACTTAATTCGGAGCTCTAGTTCTGATTATATCTTTGGTTCTGTCCACCCGACCATCGTCTGACTAAAATCGGTCATTTTAACATGTCAATCGCGCGCAGCGCCTACACCACATATGGTGAAGAACTTGACTAAAGATTATCTCTCACAAAGCAGTATATGCAGAAATTCAGCTTTGAACCTTGTGAAAGGTCACAAAGTTCGAGGTTAGACGTTGCAAAGGTGGAAGTACTTCGATCTGAAACCAATCTTAATTTTTAACCATCGTAATCGTTATCCGTAACTTAAATCCGATGATTCCTCCATATAACCATCGTAATCATAATTAATGTGTTATGACCATCGTAATTATAATTACAATCGATATCCATGAAAAACCTACCATTAATATTGTAATTCTAATTCATATTATTACGATGGAGCAGCCCTGCCGAAAACTGACAGTTTTTTTAAAGAAATCAAACCAAATTTTGAACAAAAGTATCCTTAAGTAATAAGAAATTTCAGTTTGGATTTCATCTCCAAACCTTTTGAAATTTTAAAAAACCGAGTTGTCTCAATTTCACGAAAAAATCCAGAATTTAATTTTGAGTCTGTCAAGGCGTTTACGAGTTTCCGTTTTCACCATTTGACCAATGAAACTTTATATTTCACATGTGCAGGACCCAGAAACGGAGCCGCTGTGTCGGAGGGTAAGTCTAGTGTCCACCACGGATCGCCTCGGCATTAATAGCATATGCGACCTACCCCTGGCACTACGACCTAGCATGTGCTAACACTTTGGCCTTTCACCCAACTAACGCCTTTTTCCAGATCAAATCAACTTTGAAATCTCACCACAATTGATTCTGGGAAATTTAACATGGGAGTTTCCGTAAGGATTTTCATGTGCCAAAGGGTTTTATCAAAATCACTTTGGTATTTATCAAAATTTTAAATTATCCTAACACGAGGAAAAACTACTCAAAAACACTTTCGCTTCTATTAGAATCAATTTTGAATATACTCTAATTTTCGCACCTGATTTCTCCAAAAAAATTATATTTACCGATGAGTTTAAGGACTCTATTCCGACATTCAGTAGATTTAAATTTTTTATTAGCCCAATGGCTAATCCTTTGGAAAATCCCATGATTTTGATGAATTTTCCCGGAATAAATTCTGGTGAAATTTCAAAAGTTGATTTTTTATAGAAGTAGGCGTTAGTTGGGAGAAAGGCTCATAGTAGGGGAGGGTCACATGTGCTATTAATCCCGAATCGATTCGTTATGGACACTAAACAGACCGTCCTATTTAGCACGTGTTTAGTTCTTGGATCATCATATCCACCGTCCCTTCGTCGCAATAAATTAGTTTAAAGTTTCCTACGTATTTTGGTTACTCAACAAGCAAAATACAGCTTGTAGTTGTGTAGTCCATTTTGCATACACCTGGTACAACTTCACGCACTAGCTATCGGGAATAAAGTTTTAAGAAATTCAAAATTACCTAATATACGCGTTGATGCAAAAGCAGATGCCTTGTATTTACAGTGAAATTTACTATTAGATCTACTAAGTAATATTTACTGTCAGTGATAATAGTATTATACTCGACTCTTTTGAACATCTTTGAATGCTCTTTTTACGACTCATTCAGAGCTGGCTTGTTGTGATGCACCACCTATCATGCTGAAAAATGTGGTTTTGTACTAGTAAGGCTGAACCAAGGGCTCTTAAAATAATGATTAAGGGCCGCGGATTTTAACAACGATTTATTCAATCTCAACTCTCGCTCATCTCTTGTGTTACTCTCTTTTTTAAAACTCTTCCCTCCTCATCTTCAAGTAATTGACATCCAGTTTTCATGCTAAATTATCTCATCCATTATTTACAATGAAAGTAACAAGTTCTCCCTCAGCAACATTCATTCTAGGTTACTCTATTACTAACAACAGTTCGAATGAATGAATCCAGTATCTAACATACCGGGCCCCATTGAACTATTCAAGTTTAATTAATTACAATGGTAAAGGGGACACTTTATTTGTTGGTCGCTTGAATTGACCATCGCTCGTTTTCACTGTCACGACAAAAATCAGTCCATCTTCACCTGGATTAAGGTCCACGATTCGAGCCAACTTCCATTGCATCGGTGCTACATTGTCTTCTTTCAACATAACTAAATCACCTCGTTTTATTTCTGAACTTTTAACCCACCACTTTGGCCTTTGCTGCAGTCGGCAGAGGTATTCGGACTGCCAACGGCGCCAAAACTGCTGTAATAAGCGTTGCTACAATTTCCACCTTGAAAGTACGCGCACCCTTTCTTGATCATAGTTTGGCTCAGGTGTTAACGCAGTCATATCATCTAGATCACTGCTAACAGGCGTTAGTGGTCTAGAATTAAGGCAACCTTCCACTTGTGCAAGTAACGTATTCATTTCCTCATAAGTCAATGTTGCGTTCCCCAAGATTCGACGCAAATGAAATTTCGCAGAATTGATCACCGCCTCCCAGAGACCTTCAAAGTAAGGTACTGCTGGTGGACTGTGATGCCAGGTAGTACCTTCCTTGGTAAGATAGCTAGATACAGCCTTATTATGGTCCGTACTTCCAATTAGCTCGTTAAATTCCTTTAGTTGCCGCTTTGCACCCACAAAATTTGTTCCGCAATCGTTGTATATGTCGGATGGGCGACTTCTCCTTGAAACAAGTCTTCTCAAAGCTGCGATGAAGCATTCAGTGCTCAAGCCTGACACAAGCTCAATATGTATGGCTCGAGTTGCAAAGCATGCAAAGAGCGCCATATATCCTTTATAGACGATTCGCTTTCTTCCTCGAGACGTCCATGGAGGACGGGGAATGGTCCAGCGTAATCCACACCACAATGAGAAAATGGTCGGCTCTGATTTACTCTGGGTGCTGGCAGCGCCCATCATTTGCTGAGCTGTCTTTCCTTGGTCGCGAAAGCATCTGATGCAACGATGAAGCTCAGGGCAAGTAGCATCTCGAGCGGAAAGAATCCAGAATCGCCGTTGGACGGCGGCTAGTGTCAGTTGAGGACCTGCGTTTAAATGCTTTACATGCTGTTGAAAGATGTTCACGTCCAGGCATTATGATGGGATGACGCTGAGAATGAGGCACCGAAGAATGACGAAGCCATCCACCAACCCTAATGACTCCCTCTTGGTCAAGCTTAGGATACCGTAAAAGCAATTTGCTTTTCGACGGCAGTGAGATTTCAGAAGACAGAGCTTTGATTTCCTTTGAAAACTCCTTTGTCTGTACAACTCGAATCCAGGTAGTCCGTGCATTATTCCACTCCAGGGTTGTCAGCATTTCAACTTATCGCTTACATTTCTCAGAATCTGCTAGCCGACAGTTGCGGATGAACCGTTGTACATAAGCCGTGACGGGGAAAAGAGTCATCAGACATGAAAATCGATTATGAAATGATTCCTCTATGCTGTTCGCGGCCACTACGGGTGAGGTTCTCTGCTCCTCTGTTGTAGTAAAATTTTCCCGAGATCAAACTGTGACATCATGCAACCAATAATGGGGGCCACTCCACCAAAGGTGATGATCAATAAGAGCAGATGCGCAAATTCCCCTAGAGACACAATCTGCAGGATTTTCATGGATGTTGACATTATTCCAATTTGACGCCGATAGCGACTCCTGAATCAGCGCTACTCTATTAGCCACGTAAGTAGTCCAGTTGCGCGCAGGGGAAGCTATCCATGCAAGTAAAATTTGGGAATCGGTCCATGCAAATACTTCATCATATTTAGCTCTCGCAGACTTTGTTATCAATTTGAAAAATTTTGGTAAGCAGCACTGCTCCATTCAACTCCATTCTTGGTACACTAATTGGTCTGGTTGGTGCTACTCTTGTTTTAGCTGCTAGTAAAGCCACCCGAACATTATTATCCGCACCAATATACTTCAAATAGATAGCTGCACTATAGGCATTCATTGATGCATCACAGAAGCCATGAAGCTCCAAACGATGATGATTGGGTAGTAAAATGCAGCGTGGCATTGCTAAATTTGTCAGACATGGAATGTCCTCACGATATACCCGCCATTCATCTTGTAATTGGTCTGGAATCTCATCATCGCATTCAACTGAAGTGAGCCAAAGGGATTGGAAACATGATCTTTGCTCGTATTAATACTGGGGACAGCAAACCCATGGGATCGAACAGTTTAGCTATTTCAGATAGCAGCATTTTCTGTTAACCGCCCACTCAATTTGTCAGTTGAAATACGAAAGAAAAACTTGTTTGCACCAGGGCACCAACCTACGCTGAGAGTTTTGATGCCGTTTTCGAAATTAATACTGAGAGAAAGTTAAACTTTATGCATTTCTGGAGCTAGTGACTACAGAACCGTTGCCTCATTGGAAGTCCATTTTCGGTTTCGAGTTCCATGCCTCCGGCTGCAAACATACTTATGAGCTCATCCCTCAATGCAAGAGCTTCTTAGGTTGTGTCTGCGCCTGACGTGTCGCTTTTGGCACTCTCGCTGCGTTAGGAAATCTTATGTTTTCATCCTCGGAAAGTTGTAGCACAACGCGAGTTGCTTGAAATGGAGTCGAGGACGTACCGTACGTCACGGTCATCAAACGAAACTCTTGCACTTGCTCATTGGGATTATCGCGCCATATAATTCGCCGGAAGTCTCGATCTGCCAGATCAACTAATATCTGCCTATACATTTTCGCCACGTCGGTAGATAGCGTTTTTTGATGCGTTCGAAATCGAAGTAGAATCGAAATTACATCTTCCTGGACCTTTCATCCGACCATCAAGTTATTGCTTCAGGATATGCCTGTACTCGTTTTTGCGCTGGCATCAAAGACTACCCGCAACTTTGTCGTTGAACTTCCGTCCCTCATAACGCAATGATGCGGAAGATAGTAACACGTGTCTGAAGGAATTTGAATCTCTGCATCAGGTACACGCTCCATGTGATCTAGAGGAAGGAATTTCGCCATGAAATTTATATTTTGTTGCTTTCTTCTAGATTCACTCGCCAGTCTTTTTTCCACGTGAAAGAGCCTTGGCATAGCCGCCATCTTTGAATCCTCTAAGGGCTTACAGTTGGGCTTAAATGGAAGCTTCACCACATACCGCCCACTCTCAGTGCGGTAGTGTGTTTTCTGGAACTGTTTCTCGCACTGGATTTCTTCAGCGGATAACCGAGATTCGACTGGTAGCTCCTCTGTATCCCAGAATTTCAATACGGCTTGTTCGAATTAAATGCAATTTTGATGTACATGAATTTCTTGATCTTTCGGCTGAATCGGAATAGCACCAAATAGAGCCGACCCTAGCGCCGTATTCTGGGCCACTGGAGCCTGCGATGAGCCAGTTATTCTTCCATCTGGTATTAACCAACCACACACGTCAGCATCGAGCAACACATCAATCCGAGATGGTGTGTGAAAGGTAGGATCGGCTAGGGACACGTCCCTGAGATGAGGCCATGCTTGTTGTGACTGACACGGATGTGCTGGAAGCATCCATGTCACAGTCGGTAGCACAAAGGCTTGTACCATCATTTTGAAATTTGGGTCACGTGTGGAATAGAAGGAGAACTCGACTTCACCCTTCGTACACCCAATAGAGGATGCGCCGATTCCACTGATAATTACATTCGAACGCAGCCGCGGTAGCCGCAGGCGTTGACAGCAGTCCTCTGAAATTAGACTTGTCATAGCTCCACTGTCGAGGAATGCTCTACATGGTACAAGATTTCCCGAGGCATCCTTTATCTTGATTAAAGCTGTTGACAACAGAACTTGGCAATCGGTATCATTCAAGCGAAGAAAATTATTTGCAACTTTCGTTGAATTTGACATTTGCTCGGAAATTCTGTCAAAATGTAACAGAATATGATGCTTGAGCTTGCACTTGCGGCAGCGGCTACTTGTGCATTTGATTGCTGAATGCCCAGCCGAGAGACAATTAAAGCATATAGAGTTTGATTTAACTACTTGATGGCGTTCTTCTGGAGTTTTTTAAAAGACTTCACATCTATAAATCGGGTGATGATTGTTACATAACTGGCAACTGGATTGTTCCGATGAGTGCAGAACTACGAGAGTTTTGGTCTTCTCATTGCGTCTGGAATCAAAATGGGGTGATTTCGATGTTGACGGCATAGTGGCCTCCAGTGCAATGCATCGTTGTAAGATGAATGATTTCAAGCTTGCGAATGTTTCACTGTGATCTCCATCTCTAGCAACTTGCAATTCCCATAGTCTTCTAGCTTCAACGTCAACTCTCATCACAACAATATGTGCAAGAATCTTGTTCAATTGATCAGTGGGACAACCGAGAGCAGAGAGAGCTTCCTTGCAGTCCACAGCTGTTATCCGTTTCAATTTTATCACGGGTCCCACCGAGCCAGCCGAGGCTTTTCCTGCCTATTGTTAACTCAAATGACCGGAGCGTGTATGTGAGATGCTTGCCGCAGATTGGAGGGTACATGTGATTGACTGGGGGGAGTGGGTAGCACACATAGCCACACTAACTCACCTCTCGTCACCACAACATTCTTAGATTTGTACTTCAGCGTGGTCTCTGTTCAGTGGAGGCGGCCGTGGTGCTCACACGCACCCCAACTCCCAGTCCACCCGCTAAAACTCCCCTCCGTTCACGCAGAGTTTACAGCCTCACACAAACGCAGCCCCAAGTCGGTTCAACTACAGAGAAGATAGCTCTGTAGGTCGCAGTTATCCCTAGCATGGTTGCAAGCCGCTGGGTGACAATTGAGAACCACCCGCTAACTAGCACCGAGCCAAGGTGGATTTTGACGCGAAAATAGCCCCAGGGAATCGAACCCTGTTCAATCGGGTCGGGGAATCGAACCCAAAACTCCGGTAACCCACTGCGGCACCTTATACTGCTTGACCAGATAGAGGCCGTCATTACAGAGAGAGCTCCCTTGCAGTCCACAACTGTATCCCATAATTTTCTCAAGGATGGCGCTGATTTAGATCGAACATTGTTTGATCTTAGTTGTTTGATTAAGCATTGTTTCCAAATAAGAATGAATGAGTTGACGTGTATTTTCATAACGTTCCCTCGACATTACCCAGGCTCGAACATAATTTTCAGCTGTTAGTGGAATATATTCAGAAGCTTTGCTGCATCTCCTTTTAAAGATTACTTTTAAAGATGCAATTCCTCGACTCAGAGATTCTTCCATTAGTATGGACAGCAGCCTGGAATATGTCCGCGAATGATAACCGTTCTCGATAATCTCCGCCAATTTTCGGTAAATCAATCTTTGGTAGCTTCAAATCCTGTCTGTTTGGATTTAGCAGCTGTTCGAAATCCATTGGTCGGACAGTATGACCAGCTGGTGAGATTGAGCTACCTTATGATTCTACTGGACGGAGTCGATCTTGATACCCCATTAACTCCAACTGCAAAGCTTCCAGCTGAGTAAAGATATCCCTAAACTCTGTTTTTAAAGCAGGAAGTTCTGTTAATGGGGATTGCTCAGCCACTTCATCTAACATATTGTTTGATTCAGTCCAAAGTTGATTTGACTGCTCCAGATATAAAGTAACATGGTTCATTGAAGGACCACCTTCTCCATGGGAATCCACATTTGCTCACAATCGATTTAATTTTCCCACGATAACTGTTCGTCACCTCTTTAGTGCTTCCATGATTGCACAGTAAAATTTCTAGACTTTGACACGGGTTAGTCTTACGAGAAACAAAATTTACACTAAATCAAAAGCCGGGATATATCCGGCTCGACGGACCAATTATTACTTTAAGAGCCCTTGGTTCAGCCTTACTAGTAAAAAACTAGTAAGACTTAACCAAGACCTCTTAAAGTAATGATTAAGGGCCGCGGATTTTAACAAAACAATTTTTTCACTCTCCACTCTCGCTCACCTCTCGTGTTACTCTCTTTTTTAAAATTTTTCCCTCCTCATCTTCAAGAAATTGACATCCAGTTTTTATGCTAAATTATCTCATCCATTATTTACAATGACAGTAACAAGTTCTCCATTAGCAACATTTATTCTAGGTTACTCTGCTACTAAAAACAGTTCCAATGAATGAATCCAGTATCTAACACATGCAGTGGTCTTGTGGAGGGTGAGACCTTGACGCTTGACTGTTTGCTTCTCGTAAGACAGTGCGATTCCCTTCCCAGCAGTTAACCTTTGGATTCCGTTTCTAGGCAACAGTTTAAATCTTCTTGCAGTGCGTTTATAACAGTGCTAATGATGGTTAATGGTGGAAGTTTAACCTCGATTTAACCGGAGATTTTTGTACACATTTAATTCAGGGTTTATGCAGAAAGGAACTTAAGTTCAGCAGCGGTTAACACCTATAACACTGGAAACTGTAACTGTAACGTGATACTTGTGCAGTTACTGCGCTATGGGGTAAAACGTTGTCCTGAAAAAACTAATATACATACTTTCGTGCATAAATACCTTACGTTTTGCACATTTTTTATTTGTATCTGCTGTATTCTACTATAACACTTGTCAAATGCACCAACGGACAGATGTACTGTTTTGAAATTGCAAAGAATGCACAGTTTTTAAATATGAAAGTAGAATTTAAAGGGCACATACTTGTATTCCAAACCAAAACTTTTATATCTACGAAATTTTGAAGTGGGATTAGATTTCACTTTCTTAGTGGCTCATAACGATTGTATGTCTATATTGATTAACACAGGTTAGAAATAAAAAATTTTGCGAACACATTGATTTCAGGTTAAGTGTATTTCATTGGTAATAATCATAAGGATCATTCCTGTTAGTAGTTCGTGAAATATTTTTTGTACACTCAGTTAGGGAAGAGTAAATTCGTTCAACTCGGCATCTTTCATAGCATTTTTCTGTGCATAAAAGTTATTACTAGGGACCGGATTTCTGTTGACCGTTTTTAAGGGGGATTATGACGGTTTGCATATGCAACATTTTAAGGGATTATGACGGAAAATACGCAACCTTCTAGGAATTATGACGAAAAATATGCATATAATTTTTGGTGATTTCTTAACTTTGTGGGCCTTAAAGTCCTTTTTCTTTAGTTTTTCACAGTTTTGCTGCAAAATCCATGCATTATAAAGCGATCTCGCCAAAAATTGAAAATGTTAATTTATGAATCCATTCAATAGAAACGTTTGATCCTCTCGGACGATACTGCAACATTACTCGGGGTATGTGACTATTTTCAATGCCAAAATTTAAAAACCCACCTATAATACAGTTTTCGTTGCCGCATTTCAGTTATAAAAGGTAAAAAAGTTAATTTCTAAGTGAAATTTCGTAAATTTTTGAATAAAATTTGGGATTATGACGAGTTTTGTGCAATTTTTTTGGGGTTATGACCAGCTAATATGCACTATGCAGTTCGGAGAGATTATGACAAAATATGCAAATTTTTTTCACCTATTTTGGCATGACCACACCCTATATCGAGCTTATACAAAGTCTCGGGCTTATATAAGCAAGCGCTTAGAACATGAATTTTCATTGAAATCCGTCCCTACTTGTGAGCATAATACTATTTAAATTATTCGTGTAATTATTTGCCATAGGTCTTCTTTGTCCAAATTTTTACACTCCTATGAAGTGAAGTCTCTGTGAATTTGTTAATTATCCCGCTCTAAATATTGGTTAACTTTCATAGCAAAATGATTTATAGTTAATCTGATCTGTCAATTTACAATAGCTTTGTGACGAAACGCCCGACACGTTTGGGAGTCATGTGTTCTTCGCCTTAGGACCTTAAAATATTTCGTATCTCCCGCTAAAATGGATCAAAGCCTGCGCTACAACACGTAATGGTAACTTATCGATGGGAGGGATCACCTTGGTGTACAAACCCTTTCATTTGCGTATGAAACAGCTCTTTGTAGTACACTAGACTACATCAGCACTTGAAGTTGTACGAGCATACTACTTAAGATACAAATTAGTACAGAGCGGACTGCGTAAACATACTGTTCAATTTTTTGTATCCAACTGAAGAAATGACAATCATACTTAAATTTTCACCTAATTACTTAGATTACTGACCCATCATAATCGTGATAACAGGCTCTCAAATTACTCTAGCCTAGAGTATCTAGGCAACAGAGTTTATGAATTTGCGACCGAAAATTCACTTGATTATTGTACAGACTCGAACGTTTATGGGAAAGCTTTCGTGGACGGTTTGTCATACAAATCTCACTGTCAAAGTATTGGACTGAGAGAAATATTGATTCCCTTTTGGGCATTTTTAATGTAAAACGTCATTTTTGTGCAAAGTATTTCCTTCACCGGGCTGAAATCAGGAGGTGCTTGATCCCTGAAAAATTTCAGGGGGGAGAAGGTCACGTACCCTGAGACCCCCCCTCGTTTCCCACCCCACTGTTCATTTTCAACATATTTTCGGGAATTCGAAATTTCTATTTCTTTATACTGCAATCGCGTACATGCCGATGTAGATTTTAGTGCAAGTGCGCCATCTGAGACGATTAGAAAATAGCGGCGCAATTTGTTTATTTATAACATGGATTTCGTGTTTGTTACGAATTAATTTTTCCACTTTGAAATTTGTTCTATTCGACGAAAAATTTTGTCGATTAATATTTTAGAATTGTTCATTAAACGATTGCCAAAACCAGTGTTCTGCAGTGGTTCTAACCCCTGTCCTGTCCGATCCGTCAGGAACTTTGCCACACGTCTCTCAACGGCTAGGTAGAATTTCATGTTATAATGCTCTTGAATGTCTCCTACGGGGCAGGGCTTTATTAATTTTAGCTATTAGATTTATGACATAGAAATGTCCGCACTTCAGGATTTTTCATTTGGAGTACTGAATTTCATAGCTTACAATCCATTATCTAGCCGTCCCATTTACAATTCGTTCGAGAAATTGTACTACAGTACCTTCCATTGCGATATTGAGGATGAATTTTAATGGATGTGAGCCAAGATCACCGCAAATTGAGTCTAGCACCCTGGCATGAACCTGGGCTCATTGGATGCACAATGATTTCCTGTGATTTCTATGGCAAATCCGCTGTCAATTCAATAAGCCCTTAAAATATTATTGATGGATAAACAGTGGACTATTTGAAGTGAAAATCTTCTGCATGTAAACAATCAAGCAGAAGTTGCCGCTCCGACCACAACACTAATCAGCTGACGCAGAGGAGAGCCGCTGCTGCTGTGGTACGGGCAGCGCTTAGCCCACATCACAGCACAGCTTGTGAATGTCCTCTTCCACGTAATACATGGCAATGCCGCCCGTATGTACGCGCGTGAAGCTTATGGATTTCCAATTTAATTTGGTTTTTTTTCAATTTTGACGCGGTTGGAGTACTCACTACCTTTTGAAAATTTCAATAAAGCATTATTTAGTTGTGATAAAGCATATACGTGAAGACTAGGTGGTAGTGAGTACTCCAACCGCGTCTAAACTGCAACTGTATTTGCATGGGAGTACATGTGTAATTTTCCCAAATTTCGAAAATCGAAATCGTAAAAATTCATGTTAGTTCTCTATTTAAAACTAAATTTTTCGGATTAGACAGAATCTTCTATTGCGGCCCTGCTTTCATGAAAAAAAATGCAAACCGAAAGCAGGTTTCCCGGGTTTTCTCTGCAACGGTAGGGTGAAATACCGGGAAACTGCAGGGAAATTCATTTTAGGATATACCGGTCCCCAGGTGAAATTTTTCACCAGATCCTTAACTATGACGCGGTGTTCTTTGCTCACATCCATTAAAATTCACCTTGAAATCAATAGGTTGTGGCTTTTCCACCCGCTTCGAATGAGTTTTAAATATCAAGGAAAGGCGCGGATCCAAGAATTTGGTTGATTGGATTGGATTTGATTGAATTGATATTGAAGAAACAATTCAAAAATACGTTTTGACGTCAAACAACTTACAAAAACCGAATACCATCCAATTAACATAGAATCAGCGTCTCCAAAGAATACGGCTACGGGGGACAGGTATTATTACGCTATTATTACTATTACGCTATTGAGCCAGAATGGAAGGGAGAATCTAATGCCTTTCTCATTCGTTCTGAAATTTCTATCCAAGTCAAATTTAAGGAAGAAGCCTTTCTATAGATTTGTTCAATCACTTAGCACTGCCTACAAAATCTAACGATCTATGGCACTTGGATTAATTTAGTAGGAAAGGACCTAAATTATTCCACTTTTACAAGGCGAAACTACATGAAAATTCCAGTCAGGTTCAACAATTGTCTAAAAACATATTTTGTTCTCACTAATATCAGGCACGTGAGCGCGGGCCGTCCGAAAGGACAACCCTTTAATGATATAATGTTGGCACCGCAATCCGGTTCTTCCTCAGTTCGTGTAAGTATACCAGTACAGTAAAGTCTGATAATATAAATCCCCGTGTATACGCTTTTGAAACGATGCAGTCTACTGCAGAACAGTTTTTAAATAATGACAGAAAATGTTTTCTTTGGATTTTGGTGCACGACGGTCCTTCATTTCTTCAGGAATGATTTCGGTGTCATTGATTTTAACTTTTACGTATTTAGATTTTAATTTTAAAAGTTAAAATACTTTTAATCTAAAACTACAAATTGCAATAGTAACAAGAATTTGGCCATTGGCCTGGGTATTTGACCCCAGGTCAAGTTTCAGCGTTTTGAAAATTGTTGTGCTAGGGTAAAATTACATGAGAAATTTTATTTTTGGGAGCGACAAACAGTTTGAAAATGCACCCTATAGTTGAACTTTGACTTCTTGTTCTGACCGGAGGTCTAGTCTAAATGGGAATAAAAATAAGCCTATGCTCCGCTCCATTTATTCAGCTGACCATGATGAAGCATCAAGTGGTTCGTTAGTCTATTTGCCCTAAAGGAACCGACCATACTCATTATTATATAGATGATTTGGCTTTGACCTACGGCCCTAGTTCAAAGCTAGACACGCCTAAGTTGTAAATACAGTGCAGAATTGAACGGAAAATACGATGGCGTCATTACTTTTTACCTGGATCGAACGATTTGCGATTGGACCACCAGGCTTGCATTTGACCTCAGTATCTGACCCTAGGTCAAACGTCAGTTTTTAAAATTATTTTTGCAGGGTAAATTACATGAGGAATCTTGTGGTTTCATTTGTTTTTGAATGTAGCAAACAGTTTACAAATGCACCCTATTGTTGAACTTTGACCTCTTGTTTGAACTCAAGTCAAGTTTTTCCCAAGTTAAACATACGCCTATGAGACTTTCCAAATAACTTGCTTTTGAATGGTAAATGACACGTGATGGTGCGCCCAGCGGTTCTTGAGTTTACCCTGTACGTAGGGGAGTGTGACAGGAATTCGATTATGAAGATATATTAACCTCAATAATATAAACATTACCAGTCAAGTCTGCAATATGAATAAACCAACCTAGACGGTAATACCGATAATCTGGCCAAGACCGTAATATCGATAAACCGGCCATTTTTCCCCCGTCCCTTCGAGGCCGGAATAACGAGGTTCTACCGTATGGCCCGAGGTTATATGTCATAGTTTTGAAAATTAGTAATTCAGGATAAACTTGCATGACAAATCTCGTATATTTTTTGGTTCTTGTGGGACGATTGGTTTGAAAATACAACCTATAGATGAACCTCGTGAGTTGACCCGAGGTCAAGGCTTGGTCAAGATAAAAATGGGCCTATGGATTTCTGCATTTGTCCTAGCTTTCCAACGGTGAACGGCTTATTGTGGTGCGCCTAAAGCTCAAGGATTACGCCGGAAAAAAGAGTTGGCCCCGCCTTCTAATATGTAGAAAATAGCGTCAGAGGACGACATAGGTAATTGCGACGCTGAATACCGTTGATGAACTAACTGCTCTATGGTTTCGATTGCATGAATGAACTTCAGCCCTGACACTGTAGTGTTCTATGACATTATTCACACCTTTAACAGCGAGAGTCTTCCACACCTGATGGTTTATCATTATGGAAGGTGTCAATGATGATGTGAGAGTCTGCATAGATTTAGAATTCGTTTTGATTCTTCGCGATTGAAAATCGAACCTATGGATTCATACTTTGAACAGCTGGAATCTATTCCAGCCGATTATATTGAACAACTTGTTGCAGCTCATTTTCATATACCATCACAAAATAAACTTAAGCTCGTTTACTTCAGTGAATTGTAAGAAACTAGTCATAATAACGGGATGAAGAAGGCCTATTGACCCCTTCCATAATGATAACCCATCAGGTGTAGAAGACTCTCGCTGTTAAAGGTGTGAATAATGTCATAGAACAATACAAGTGTCAGGGCTGAAGTTCATTTCACAAGCAGTGCAAAATACGATTTTTTTGTGAAATGAAGCGCAGAAATTCGATTTCTCACCATAATTGATCATAAAATTCAGGCTTAAATGCTTCTCTACCAGTCTTTCATGATGATGGAAAAAGTGAAAATTTTGAAAAACACCAAAGGGGACCCTTTGGTCCCTGAAAATCCTTCTGGGAAATCCCATGTTAATTTTCCCGGAATCCGTTTTGGTGAAACTTAGAATTTGATTTTTTCCGATACTAGGCTTTAGACGGGCGAAAGGCTTTAGGGTTAGGGTATGCTAGGGAAGGGTCACATGCCCTTTTAACCCCGAGCTGATCCCTCGGGTACACTAGACTGAGTCTCCTATTAAGTTACCCCGACATTATTCCACCACTCTACTTATCAAGCTGGACACTTATACTATTCATAATTTTCTTAGATTTTAGATGAGGAACTTAACATGTTTAACATCTTTAATTATAACACTGTTCTCGACCCCTTTTCAAAATTCACAAATGGTTAATCCTGTATTTCTTGACTTTTAATGTTCAGCAGTCCTGATAGCAGTTGCAGGCACCATCTAGTAAGAAAATTGCCAAAACTTGGGTACGGCCTTCACTCGCGGACGACTGGAGCAAAGGCTGCGATGTGACGATACTGGCTATATGTCTTACACGTCAGTGTTGCCAAATTTACTTCGTATAGTGAGGACAGCATACGGGCAATAGAATGTGTATACGGAAACTGACATAACTTTTGACTTGAACTTGAAACCGTGACGACAAACTCGGAGAAATGCCTCGTGAAAAAATACATACAAAGAGAAAGAAGAGGGCTGTAGAGAAAGATTCCGTGTAAGACCCTTCTCAAGATCATCCGGTGTCTTAAGGAGCTCATCTTCATTATCATCATTATTATCAGACCAGAGAGGTAAATAAATTCTTCCTGTAGATCCTCTTCAGTTGCATCATCTCCCATAGGAGCAAGTTATAATATTAAGTCGCTTGTGTCCCTATGTGACGTCTACGGCGACTTTCAGCATTGTGTTCTTGTCAGGGTATTGCTCCGTACCCAACACAATAGAGCTTCAATCAGCTGATCATTATGTTTAGTGGAGCAGTACGAGGAATCCGTGCGTGCGTGCACTAATTGCCATTGGTCCCGTTTGTGAGGCCGCTGCGGACACTGCAGATCACCAAAGAACCCACTGATTCCTCAGTTTTTTCTTTTTTCAAATTTTGCTATTTTGGATTCAAAATTAAAGACATAGGAAGATCTTTTTCCCGGCCGGAAACGTGTAAGTTATTAGTGATTGTTTTTGTATTTACCGGTTCTTGTCCCTCTTCTCTTATAATAATTACCTCCGGCTCCCGCTCCCGAAGCAATTCAGTGCATTTATTAATTCCGGCATTTTGAATGAATTTTGTAGTACCTTTTATCCAATTTTTCATCATTGATATTGTCATGGTTTTATTCAAAATTACCTACACGCGATTTTTTAAATTTAGAGCCCAGTTTAACCCACAAGTTGCCACTAACTGTCACCTCTCTCCGTTCCCGGTTCTGTCCTCTTGTTTGCCAACTTGCCGAGATTCCACTTGGAGGAATTATTGGTCCGAGTTCATGCTTTTATGGATTCAAAAATGACGCTACACACACACACACACACACACAAACTTTGCTAAATGGAAAACAAATTTTGGAATTTACCCCGTCTGTGACGCCAGTTTTTAATGATTCCTGTACATCGATAGCCAGACACCAGAATACACGTTTGAAGTACATAATTTCATTCAGTTTTTCCCCATGACAGGCTATAGTGACCAGCCCGAGTAACTCTCATTTGTTCTCATGAAATCTGATTTTTTTTCGGGAGGTGCTAACTGACGGAAAGACGACGACGAGAGGGGGAAGAAAACTTTTTGCCGCACCAACTAACTACTGACTGCTGCGTGGGTGCAAGTATAAACAGAGATGAAATAATAAATATAGGAAATCCCGTCCAACCAGTATTGTTTGTTTTATTATTATCATTATATTAGTATTAAATTAGCATTTTATTATATACATTCTCGCGAACGTCCGTAGGCATATAATAACTATCACTGCAGGGTCCCATTTTCGCTCGTCACCACTTGAATATATTTTTGTTTATTTTCTTCTACTCAATCCAGACTGACTGAGTAATTTTAGCTCTTGCTTGACTTGACTTCCGTCCATGTCCGTCTTCTACCCGGCCCGCATGACCAAACCCATGAATGACTTGATCCACATTTCCATCCCTTTAACCATAAACTTACACGGGGTCTGATAGTGCTAAACATACACCACTGTAGCAATGTTTGTTATTTATATACTCCGTCTGGGTCAGGCTAACCTCAAACCTTACAAACACACACACACTTGACTGACTTTCACATGGCGCCTCTCATTAGTGAACACCTTCCATTTCCAAAAGATATAATCCTGCGCTCGTTCGGGAACAACAAACGACAACAGAGACTGTAGTACATACCAAGGCACATATAGTTCCCTCATGAACCAAGGTAAACAGCTGACGATGAGCTGTGAGCTGACAGAGAGTGAATTTACACTGTGACTGAGAGCCTCTTGTAATAATATGCATCTCATAAATATTCATTTTGGAATTTACTAGAGGGAAAACATATGATGATGATGACGAGATTGACGTCGTGTCTTTCCCATTCCTTCCATTGACTTTGGCATTTGGCACGTAGGCGCAATGCTGTTCCACCACAGCATCATCCCAAAAATATCTGACTGAGCCGGCTGTAGCAGCAATACCATAGCCATAATTGCTAGTATTGCTCCTATAGTATTCTTGTAGTCATAATGCCTGTACTGTGCTTGTTTGTGAGAAGATCCTGTCATCATCACCCTTTGACTTGGCCGCTATTATCGACAGCACTTTTGAAGGTTCCCCCCATGCTGTGGGGCTGCGCTAATGACATTCTTCTTGTTAGCCCGCATAATAAATTAAGATGATTTTCCCTCGAAGAATATGTTGTTGAATCCTTTTAGATAGCTTCAGGCCAGCCTCATTTTCCTAGTCAGTCAGTCAGTTGTCGGCCCGCCACAATATAACTGTACGTATACCCAGAAACACATGGCAGTTTTACTACTGAGCTGAACTGAACTGACTGACCACACGGCTTCGCTCGCGGTAGATTCTCTTCACAGTGGAATATTTATCTTGTTTATTTTTTCCTCGCCTGCACATTCCATGTGTATTTATTCCGTGCAGGAGCAGCTGCTACTGCTAAACTCATCCGCGAGGCCGTAGGAAGTACTGCAGTAAAGTTGTTTTGTCCCATTGCTGCTGGCTAAACGTTTTTTCCCGTCAGTTCGTTGAGTCCTGGCTCCGTTATTAATCAGCTCATTCTTCCGGTTTGATTCTGCCATTCATCCGTACTGAATTCAGTGATTTGTGGTGGAAATTGGGTGTTGATTTGAGAAAAATACTCGGTGGAAGCCTTCCCGGCGCTATTTGGAGTCTTTGCGCGCTCCGGTTTCACAGGGTGAGGGTGCGCGCGCGTTAGTTTAGTGAGTTTTCAATTCAGTTTTCCCCACAGTTAAAGTCCCTAGTGCCAGTCCGTCAGCTGACGGTGAGATCGGGAAGCTAAATGCTGCGAGAGGCTGTGCTGGTTTTGGCGGGAAAATCATATTTCAATATGTTTATTATGGAGGGTTTTGCGGGCCAATGGTTTGCATGGGCGAACATATGTGCGTGCAAGTGTATATATATGGAAAATCATGGGTTTTACAAGGTGGAAAATTGAATGGAAAATTTTGATGTGTGGTGGTGCGCGGGAAATTTTAAAGTTTGAGTTTCAAATTAATTAACTAATTTTCTGTCATTTTCTTGTGTGACTTTTAGTTTTCGGCGGACAGACGGGGTGGAGCGGGGGCGGATTTGGAGCCGCCGGATCCGCGTAGGAGCACCACATATTTATTACTACAACTACTTTTAATATTGTACAAAATAGATTGTGAGGATATATTTGTGAACCGCACTGGAGAGTGGCCGCCATAATATTTTAATGTCTTTCATCCCCTCCAGACGCCGGCAGGACCCTTGTAGCCTGGATGCCTTCAATCAAAGATCTGAACTCCATTCTGACTTGGTGAGAAGAAAAAATAAATATTTATTTTGAAAATTGGAAAATCTGATTTTCTCCACTGTACATTTTTTTGTATGTGCAAAGACTCCGGGCAGAATGAGGTTATGTAATGACAAGTGGACGTGGAAGTGTTCTGCTGATAATATTGACGTTTGTTTTTTCCCTTCGAGGTTCACCCTAGTCAGTATGTACCGTCGTTTAGTTTTGGATATTCGTTCCTGATTTGAGCCGCCGTTCCCTTCAATCCGTCATTAATCCATTCGTCAATATGTCAATTGTTATTTCCCTTCTGCCAGTTTTATTTGCTCGTTTTTATTAACTTTAGAGAATTTTTGTCCTCCTTTGACGCTCTACTTTTATTTGCTCGTTGTAGCCGTTCCGCAGTTATTTAGGCTCTGATTGTGCTTTTTCCCTCTTATGTGATCCGCAGGTACCAGAATTATGTGGGGAACTTTGATAAGGCGAAATGGGAGCAGACAGTGGAAGAGCGGATCCTCCACGGGATTACACACATCCCCAAAAAATCTGCAAAAGTCCAGTCTGAGCTCATCGATCTCGATCTCGTTCAAGGTACACTCATCACCATCACGTATCGTGTAATCTCGCCGTTATATGCATCAAATATGGATAAGGTTATTGGTTGTGTGCGGAAACGACCGGGGTATCTCCCGTTCGCTGATAAGTGCCTTGCGTAATCCCATATGGTGATGTGTGTTGATGTGATGAATGAGCAATTTGTACGTTGATTTGTTCAGGGAAGAATTACAATTTGCCTGTGTATGTGTGTAGGTGTAAATTATTGCACTTTATTGTATGATAAAATGCGGATATATACTTTTAGCAGGTCCTGCTCCGCTCTATATCTTTTTTGGATGCTGTTGACGAATACGAATATGTATTATAGGGATGATGATAAAGTACTTTTGATAGTCCCACTGCTGATAGTCCGCTCCCTGTCCTCACATAGAGCCGACGGGGAACTTTTTTTCCGTTCATTTCAAACTGTGTCCAAGTTATTTGTGCTGAGCTGCTCTGCGCTGCGCTATGCGTTTATGTGTGGTGGGTGTCTGAGTGTTTTTGAGGGACGACATCATGGAGGATCTCTTCGGTAGTTTTGCCACAAATATAATTTGAGATTTTTTATTTTTTGTAATTTGAGTCCAGTTTAATGTAGTAATTTTTGTCAGATTTACTTGAACAATTTTTACCAAATTTACTCGAGTAATTTTTGCCAAATTTACTCGAGTAATTTTTGCCAAATTTACTCGAGTAATTTTTGCCAAATTTACTCGAGTAATTTTTGCCAAATTTACTCGAGTAATTTTGCCAAATCTTGCTCACTGCACGCGAAATTCGAACTGAATAATCTTCATGTAAAAAAATTAACAAAATATTTTGAATCTTTTGTTTTCCCGCGCAGGATCCTCGTTCCCGAAACCCAAGCCGAAGCATGGGATCTTCGCCACGACGCGCCTCGCCCTCCTGCGCTTCCTCTTCCTCCCCATCTTTCACAAGTGGTGGTCCGCTCAAATCTCTCAGCGCCTCTACCTCGTGTTCCTCTGCCTCTACGGCCTCCAAGTGGCCAATGTATTCCTGTACCTAAACTCCTCCTCATCCTCAAGTACAACAACAAATTTCCTCCTCCAGAACAATGGCTCGTCATCACCGCTGGACTCAAATGGTGAGCCACCAGCACCATCCCAGCCGCCGATCTACCCAGCTCGTGAAAATCAGTTGCCCGTGGGGAGCTCAACCGGGAATAATTCGGCACCAACCGGCGTTCAGTCCAGTGAGATCATCTCACCCATAATCCTCATGATCGCCCTCACCATCCTCCACTCCCAGATCGTTGCGACCCATCACGGGGGCATCACCCCGAAGGAAGGCGCCGATGTGCCCGGGAAACGGCGGAAAAAAGACAAAAGATCCACCACCACCGCAACAGCCGAAGTCCTCAAAGGTCGGAAACGGCGGGCTGGACGGGCTGCACATATTCGTCGAAGGTCCAGCATTCATGCCGCAGCGGCGGCGGCAGCCGCCGCCGCTGCGGCCACGACGAGCTCCACGACACTGTCGTCCGGCTCGTCAACCTCGACAAGTTTGCGGAAATCCATTCGAGTGACGACGACGGCGCAGCAGTGCGCCGCAAAGGATAATCTTTTAATTGCCGCTTCGGCCACGATCAAAAAAGTCATTTTCGAAGATGAGTCCAAGTCACTCTCGTCCAATTCGGATAAGGATGAAGGGATTGCGGAGGAAATCCCTGAAGGCCTCTCGGCAGACATTCAGGATGAGGATTGTACTTGTGAGGCGAAGGATCCCTCGTCTTTCCCGCAAGTTTCTGCGGCCGCGAACGTCCGGTTGGGTCGATCCATTCTGGTCCAAGAATTTGTCAGCTTCAGTGGGGCGGAAAATGATGAGGAGCGGAATAGATTATTGGAGGATGGGAAAACGGGTGAGGAGCGCTGTAGTGATTGCCTTTGGGATCAGCAACAGCAGCAGCAGCAGGCCAAGGAAGTTGTGACGGCGGCGGCGGCGGGAAGGCGTTCAAATCTCCGCAAACGCCTCGGAAGCAAGCAAAGTGAGGCGAGCACGACGAGCTGTGGAGAGTTGAGCAGTAATAACAATGAATCTTCGACGGATGAGGAAGATGATGATGATGATGAATTCGGGGAGACGGTGGAAGATGATGAAGAGTTGAGATCCAAGTCGGAATGGACGGCCGTGACGACAAATAGTGAGGATGATGATTATGGGGATGAGATGAACAATTCGGATGATGACGATGATGATGGGGAGGAGGAGACTTTTGAAGTTCAACTCAATGATCATCCATTTGCGTGGGAGTTTGAGCAGGTTCGGAACTATACGCATGTCAGTTTTAATGATGGTGGGTGGGGTTGGATATTAATTTTTTTTTCTGTGGATTACTTTAAATTAATTTTAATTAATCAAATTATTTTTTGGGGTTTTTTAATAGCTTTCTTCGAGTTCGAAGACTTTGAACATAACTCCGAGCTGCGTGTCGTCGGACAAGGTGAGCTGTACGATTTGGGAGAAGAATGAGGCGAATAAGGTGGACTTGGGGGTCCTCGACGTCTGCTCCATGATTATAGCCAAGGTGGAGTGTGCGCGGGAGAATTCGGATTATCTTTATTTGGGTGAGTTGGAGGATGTCATTTTCCTCGTAATGATTCTTGATCTCATTCTGAATTTTATTAATTTTCCATGTATTTATTTTTTATTTATACATTTTATCAATTTCTCATTTATTTTTTATTTATATTTTCGTTTATAAGTTTCGTAAAACTTTTCAATGTTTTAATTTTGTTAATTTTTCATTTATTTGTTTTATTGTTTGCATTTATAAATTTTATAGATTTTTTTGCTGTTGTATTCGACAATTTCATTGTTGTTTATTTAATGAATTTTACTGCTTTTTTATTGATTTATATATTTAATTCATCGACTTCATTGATTTGGATTTATTTATTATCTCAATTAATGTTTCATTAATTTATTTTTCAATTACCTTATTGTAATTTTTTAAAATTTATTTCCAGTTAATTTTATTTTAATTTTTTAATCCTTAAATGCATCTAATTTTTACTTATTTAAATTGTCGTTATTTTTTAGTCATTAATTTTTTTTATTTATTTATTAGGTAGTAGGATTTGAGATGATACTGAGGACATGTGATGAAATCCGCTGATTTCCTTGTATTTTTTTGTTTCTATCCAGGGATTTGTTTCAGTTGTGCCATAGCAATCCTGCCATCCTGCTGGCGACTCAACTCCGTGTTGGAAATGGACTCGTTTGACATGGCAAAATTGGGCCAGTACATATCTGATGGGATCACGTATGCCTACGGGGATAATTTAACGTGAGTTTTCCCGGGCCACCAGTTTTTCAATAGAGTGTATATAGTTTAAAGCAGTTTGTAAAATTGTTATTGATTTGTGAAATTAATTCTCTGTAGGATGCGGACGATGATCTTGATATCAATTGTGGAGCGGTTGGCCCTCGCCTCCTTTGCATTTTTCCTCCTCGCCGTGGCGGAGAAGACGTACAAGCAGCGATTTCTCTTTGCCAAGCTCTTCTCCAGGATCACGTCCTTTCGGAAGGCGAAAAAGTCTGGGATCCCACATTTTCGCCTGAACAAAGTTCGCAATATCAAAACCTGGCTGTCAGTCAGGTCGTACCTGCAGGTGAGTCATGTTGGGAGTTTCAAATTTGCGATGGAAAATCCCCAATATTTTTCGTTTTGTGTTCCGATGTTGTACAGTTTTGGAAATTATGTATAATTGTGGGGGCATTTTTGGTGATGTTAATTTGATTTTTGAAAATTTGAACCGTGACAGTTTATGAGTTTAAATTAGGTATTGTAAAAACTTGTCGTAAAATTTAATATTTTGTTCTGTTTTTTTCAGAGACGCGGTCCGCAGCGCTCAGTGGACATCATCGTGTCCGCCACCTTTATCGCTTGTTTCATGCTAATTTTTTTCTTCTCCGTCGAATTACTCAAGGTAAAAAAAGCTGATTCTCAGTTGCATGCAAAACTTGCACATCCGAATAACATAAAGTCCCACGAGATGATGATTTTATCATTTTTTTATCTTTGGATTGATTATTTTCAGGATTCCAATCGCATGTATTATTTGTACAACGTGGAAGTGATGGTCTGGTCAATGACCCTGGGGATCTTCTTAATGCGCTTCATGACCCTCAGTTCCCGCATCAGTCAAAAGTACCGGAATTTATCCGTCATTATTACGGAACAAGTGAGTTTGTCCGCACCTTGTCTTTTTAAACTTGCCTCTCGAAAAATTTATTTTGAAACTTAGCGAATTATTTTTAATTTTAATTTAGTTATTGAAATTGGTTTTTACATTTAGTTAATTAATTTTTTAGACGTAACTAATTAAATTTACTTTGAAAGTTAGTACATTACATTTAGTGTTCAGTTGAATTAACTACATTTATTTTTAAATCATTATATTTTCCAATTCAAATGGTCCCGCTGCCAACATATAAATTCCACCTGGTTTTTATTTCCTGACTGTTATTTTTTTCCAGCTCAATCTCTACTTAAAAATGGAGCAGAAACCTCACAAGAAGGAAGAATTACTCGTCGCTAATAACGTTCTCAAACTGGCATCCGAACTCCTGAAGGTACGGTACTGGAAAATCGATGGGAATTTTCAATTCCGATTCAACTCTAATTTTTTTCTCCTTTTTTTCGGGCAGGAGCTGGAGGACCCCTTCAAAATATCCAGCTTCGCGAGCAACCCTTACCTGTACAACGTGACGCGAATCGTCATCCTCTCCGCCTTCAGCGGCGTCCTCTCCGAAATGCTCGGCTTCAAACTGAAACTTTACAATATCAAGATCAAGTGAAAAAAATATGAATACATAATAAAATATACACATATATATTTAAATGCGTTAGAACAAAATATACACGCGCAAGTAGGGTCGTTGTAGTAGGGCTGCTACGATACTACTGTATAATGTTGCTACACCCTACGATACTTGTCTGTCAGCCATCAAGCAAATTCCCACACAAGACAAATCAACATGAACAAAGTGAGAAAATCAAGATGCAATCAATCGGTTTTAAATCCAACTTTCTGTACCACGCTTCTACCACACAGCAAATAGCAATAGTCGTCGAACTCACAGTCAGCATGGAAATGATAATTATTATATTATTAATATTTAATGAAAATAATAAGAATATCATGATGAAATCCTGACAAATCTCTTCCTGTATGTGTGTCTTATATGGGAATTTATGAAAAAGTAGCAATCCTGTAATAACCACTTGTATTGCTGTAAGTTCCAACAGTGTTGTGCTACACATAGTTTTTAAGCATTTAGCTATATCTCAGTTGTGTCGTCAACGTCTGTTCGTCATCCTGAATACACTTGTGGGATTTTTTTAGATTATTTCAATAAGCAATATACAGAATTCCCAGTGGCCATCACCAACGCTTTCGGAATGTTATTATTAATATTATTATTATTATTAGTATTTGTACAAACGCTTTTAGATGCGGACATGCGAACCATATATAATAATACTCTCGGCGCCTATAATTTATAAAGTCGTGGATGCGCACTTGTATTTGCATGCGGAGGAAGAGCATGAGCACACCGCTCTCTCACTCAGTGGGTGATGCCATAGGCATGCCTTTTACGAAGGGAAATCATCGTATCGGAAAATTCAAAATATTCAAACTTTAAAGCTATAATAGTGCTGCGCACTTCCCACAAAATCTTCTGCCTGCCTGCCTGCCTGTACACTTTTGAGTGAGAGCGCTGTAAACTATGTGCGAAAAATATTTGGAATCTAAAAAAGTCATCCTCTGTGTAGACCCTGATGAAATCATTACTCAAATCAATGGATCTTTCCCAACTGAATGTAGAATAAAATTTATAATTAAAATAAATTAATCATAATGAAAATTAACACAAAAAGTTAATATTGTTATTACTACTATCATTATTAATATTATTATTAAAAAATTAGACATCTAAAAAACGGGGGTTATTTAACACAGTGCTCAATTACCAAGTTTTTTCCAGTCCGAGAGGGTCCTCTTGTTATACCCTTGATTTTTCTATTTTGTTATTGTAATAGTAATAATAATTATGATTAATTATAGATATTGAATAAGTATTACAATAATAATAATAATTGTAATTATTATTATTATTTTTATTATTATATTGAAAAGTCTGTTACGGAAGGGTTATTGTTTCCCAGAGAATCCATTATTAGATTATAGGATGATTGCCAGTTTGTACCCTTTGATTTGACAGTGCAGGAATTAAGCAGAATATGAAGGGACCGGGGAAATAAAAATATAAAATGTATCATTTCAAACAGTGGAGGGCCGAAAGGATCGGTTTGGGCGGCAAATTTGAAAGGCCATTCTGATTTTTCCGCCTGCATGCCAGGACCAGGACTTTTCACAAGTTTTTTTAAGGGCTCATGAAGCGCCGTGTGCGATCGGTCGTTATGAAAAATCAGTGCGAGTTGCAGTAGTAGCGCAGCGGATACGGTCAGTGGCCAGTGGCATTAAAACTCTAATTTAAGGCATTTGGCGCTGCGCACTCGATGGAGAACTTTCATGCATAGGGGCCGCCCATAAATATCGATATCACTTTTTCGGGATTTTTGACCCCCCCGTACCCCCTAAATATACAGTGATATCCACCAGACCCCCCCCCTACCCTATAACGATATGCTGTGTG
>WJFA01001011.1:0-25814 GCA_009870155.1 Pseudobourletiella spinata | reverse complement strand
ATCCTCTGGGATAGATTTAAATTATTACGGTATCTTGCGTAGGTTTTTCAAAATTTGAAAAGGAAGTTACAAATTTTGAAAAGTTTGAAGAAAAACGAATTTCAGTTTGAACTTTGTTTTGAAATCGTGGAAAAACTATTCCACTTTTGAAAAAAACCTGAAAGCCTGCCCTAGAGAATTTAATTCTCTATCTGTTAAAACAAAAATGACTAGATTCGGTTGACCCGTTGGTGAGTTACAGCCAAATCGCCGTAGCACAACAAAATAATTCGTGTTTCCCGCCAGAATGGACCGAGTGCTGATATACGGCGCGGAATGGTAAATACTCGGTGGGAGGATCATATACTGAGTAGGAGTCGAAAATCGAAAACCATGATGCAGACACCCTTCCGTTTTGGTATGAAATAGCTCGAAGTTGTACTGGGAGTGCCACAGCATGAGCGCTACGGTAGTGAAAGTTCTGGTCATTTAAGATTTAGTGTGTTCGGAATTTGTAACCGTCAGTATTAGCATCTGTACCCCGCAACGGCCAAATACAACTGTTGCAGCAACAGCTGTATTCAGCCGTTATTAATAGTCAATTGCATTTCTGGAATGCAGATGCGAATTCGACAGTCGTTATAACCAAACGGTTGATGTTTACCGTTAAGATCGTCCGTTGACATTCTCTGGGGACCATGGAAATCCAAATGGATCGGCCAGATCTAAATGGGCTACTCTGGCTCAGGAACAGAGTATGTCAACCTCGCACATCGAAGTTGTCTTTAGGTACACACATTCTGTTGGGTAGATTTTGTGCATGCGTTCATCTGGATGCTGTGATCAGCATTCCACTTTGGAAAATTGTGGAGGAACAAGTAGGTTCATTTGAATTTTCTTATTTATAAAGAAGGAAAGCGGGTCTTCCGAGACATTGAGGTTTGACTGTGAATGTCTGCAATCTACATGGTAAATTGCATTAGGTTGAGAACACAAACTTTGTGGAAGGTGGAATAACTCATTCCTGTTTTCCCGTTGCTTTTAGATGACTGAACGCTTCCGGAAAACATGGGACGTATCTGACATACCGAGCTATGCCAACAGAAGACCTCCGACTGTGTACAGGCTTACAAAGCTAGGCTTCGCCCTAGTAGTTAGCCTGAAGGAGCTAAGCAAGATTGGAAGAATCAATTCATTTTTGGAGGATCACATCTTAAAGGAATTTGATCGGACGATGACGCAGCGGATGGGGTCACTTGGTAGTTTTGGCCAGCTACCTCCGATCTACTTTGAAGTCGAAGAGGTTGTCAGGCACCGTTTGGAGGACCTAACATGGGAAGTTCATTGTAAAGGTGTCTCCATTCACTCCGACGAGATCTACATGCAAATGAAGACCGTCAAACTTTTGGCCGACACTTACAAGGATCGACGCTTGGATAGAGCACAGCGTGTTAGTCCTCCACCATCTTAGCTATCCTAAGTTGTACCTGATTAGTTCTCTCCTGCAATCATGTAACAAGTGGTCCACTGCATGTTATTATTCATACCTCATGATTTGGATCCTGTAATTCTGTTTTTCATTTCTTCATCCGAATCATGTATTGTATTGCTAGACGTTATACTGCAATTTTTGGTCATTACTGCATGACTAGTCGTTGCTCTGCATTTTTTATTCATAGCTGCATGGTTAGTCGTTACACTGCATTTATAGTCATAACTGCATGATTAGTCGTTACACTGCATTTTTAGTCATTATTACATTGTTGGTCATCACAACAGTGGTAATAATTATTGCATTGTTAGTCGTTGCTGCATTGTTAAGCAGTATTGCATCTTTAGTCATTACTGCATTGTTAATCGTTATTACATTGTTTTATCATACCTATAGTTCTTAACCCGTGTTGGTAAGCGTAGTTAAGCATTCAGTTCAGCTTGTTCTTCTTGAGCTGGTAAGATTGTAAACACTTGTGATTGCCATATGGCCATATGTAAAGTCTTTTTCATGTCAAATGTGCGTTCGGCTACCTTGTCTTCCTACTATATGTACATTACACATGTAATTATGTAATCAATGTTATCCATCATTGTAATCCTGCATTCTCTAATCGTATGACTTATGAGTGTGAATAGTTTGTGTGATTCATCTTGGTTGAAATGTGACATAGGCATGCATACATATTTATGGAAATCGTGTTAAAGTTGAAGCTGACATCTAATTTATCACCATTAGCTATAGTCAGTGACGGGGATGAGCATATGTTATGCTTCCCCTAGCATCATAATAGTCTCTATGTCAAAAAATGAGAAATCACGTGGAACTATACGTAAAATATAGTCCCCGGCTTGAGATAATAAAGTTCTCTCACTAGTTTATTCCAAGTATAATGCATTGGGGTGGAGGAGCTTGTGGGAAAACTTTGGAATATGGACTGGCTATAATTTCCCCCGTGCCACTCGACTAGCGTAACAAAGGAGTCCTCAAAGCCTCCTGACTTTATGGTCTTGGACTCCCACTCACAAGAGACCTTACACTGCTGACATTTCGGCTCATTTGAATTTCATGTTGTGGGGGGATTTTAATGCTCGTATTCAGTTCCGAATGTCTCCAACCATGAAAGTTTATTAGTGTACTAGAGAGCTAGAACTTATGACACCACCACACACGGAGCAAACGTCGTTCAGCTCATATGTTCCTGAGGTTCAGAAGAAAGTCTACTCACGACGACCAACAATTCATCTGTGTGAGAATCCGTTCGGCAAACCCAGCATGCACATGAATGAGGGAAGAGTATGCTAAACACGCATCTACCAAGCATAGCATTAGACCGATCCTCGTCTTTTATAGGAATACAGGAGTTGTTTACGACGAGGCTCTCCTATTCGCCCCATCCTCGCCTTAACCTCATTCTGCCCCCCCCCCCAATTTTCTGAAGGTGAAAGGAGTTGAATTCCAAAAGGAATTATACTTTTGTACCTCATCGTCAGGTCGCCTGACTACAACTCTTCTACGTCCTCCTCATGTAACCTGCAGTAAGCTCGTTCGGAGAAAGTCGTGAACGTGAGCCTTTGAAGTAACGACGATGCAGAGCGGAGGAGTAGAATGAATCAGTCTAATTGAATTGATAACCACAGTGAGGTGAAGCGTGCGTAACATTTTCTTCCCTTTATCCCAAAAGTGCTGGCTATGAACGGGTGGGGGAATCAGTGAAGGAATCGGATATTATATCGCCGAACCATTTTCCATCCTCTCCTCTCCCGCACCTCCGTGCCTCCTCATCCCACGTGATATAATTCAACAGAGCTATAATACGCTTGCTAAACATAATAACTGCCTCCATATATCCTGCATGTAAAGTAAAGCAGTTGGGCAATATCCCATGTTTTAATCCTCCTAAAGCTTCCTTGTAGGGCCTTCATTGGCATTTTAAATGAGACGCTCCTGCCTCACGCGCTGCTATGGCTATGTGGGCTGAAATGCAGTGGAAACTTAAGCCAACTTCTCCATTTCTACCATACCCCATACTTTTATAGCATTTACGCGAACGCGGAGCGAAAAAATTATGAAAATAATTATTGGGCTTCTGTTTCCAAAAGAATACGACATTAATTCCAAAGAACATCTCCCTCCAGAACAATACTTACTACTATGGGCTCTTGAACTTAAAGTATGAAAGAACTTTTTCACTGACAAGTACCTCCGGAGGTATAGAGGAAAGGAATCTTAAGATACATTCTTACGTCTATTGTACGTCTGTCTTTCTGTCTTTCTCCCTCTCTGTCTGTGCAGGAAAATGCTGGAATGAACATCCACGAAGCAGATTTCCCTCTTAGGCAGACCCCTCAAGACCCCGGGAACAGCCATGTACTACAGTAGAGGTAGTAGTAATGGCAGACACGGCCTTTCTTCTCCCTTCAAGAAGGTGGATAACTCCTGGCGGAAATGATGAGGAGATCGAAATTTTCTGAGGGGAATGATGACAGCTGGTGGAACTCCTTTTTTGGGTAAAATGAAACTGAAACTGAGTCATTAGTTGGGAGTACATATCTTGTATATGAGGGAATGAGATAAAATGAGAGAGAAAAGGAAAGTCAGAAACTGTAGAATACAGGAATATATGCCCCATGAATTCCATCTTCACAAATGGGCACGTAGCATGCATAAGACGCTCCCGCCTTCACTCTCACATTTCAGATGGCTCTCTCTCTCTCTCGCTTCATTTTATAGAAAAAAATTCATTTCCTTTTTTCACATCCACGGAGAATGCCGTATAGTACATCTTCATCATCTCTAAGCTCACAGCGGACGGAATGCATACAGAAGCGCCCTATTCCACATAGACACACACACATATGCTCATCCCGGCTCAATAGTGTACTATCACGTTTACGGGAATCATCAGCGGAAGAGGACAACGGGGAGAGAATAGGCACGGAAGGAACTTTATGACGATTCCCGTAAAGCGCAGAACTTCCCATTAGCATCCTCTCACACAGTCCTTTCCACTAAATGGTCCAGACACACTACTGCTCCAGTACACAAAATAAGGGGAAGGGGTCGCCTGGCGGGGGATTGAATAGCATTTACCAAACCCTCACTGTTCTGACGCAATATGGAATTCAGTGGAGATTCTTTTTAAGTTTTTCTACTCAAATCCCCCATCTCACTTCCACCTATGTGGCGGTGGTCTTGTGAGTAATGCTTTTTTGTTAACAGGTTTCCCATCTACGCAGGGCCTCTTGCCCCCACTACCATGGGATAGAGATGTCTGCAGATTACTCCCACGTTGTAAAGAAGTCGCAAACACACATACTCTTCCCAGCTCCACCCTGCCTTTCTTTGTCACCCCACTGCTATGACGTCATATGAGAGAGGGCTTGAAAAACAAAGCAAATTTTTACTTCGGATTCCACGACTGTACATATGTGCAACAAATTCTCTGCATTGTTTCACACACACGCTAAAGGAGAGTAAATGGATTGAGTGGAGGGAATTCGTGCGGTGACTTTGTAGGAAACTCACTACGGACGGAGATGAGAAAAGGAAGATGAGTAGAATGTCCTTTTTCATTAGGACGGTTAAACTGTATTTTCACTCGCGTTAATGCACACGAAGGCACCAACATACCCAAAGCGAGCGATCAGGTAAGCACAACCGAGAGAAACTGTGTATAGTACTGTCGGGAAAAGATTGTTTTTTTCCCACACACGTCTTTCTTTCTTCCCATTGAATTGAAGAATTCCTTTGCCTTTCCATTACTTCCGCCTCCACCACTACATACCAAACCGGTGTACTGTCCGTCATTACCACGTAACCCATGGTTGGAGCTGGGCGAAGTGTACTCTACTCCCATGTCTAATTCCCTTAGGAACGGAGTAAAAGGTCTGAACGTTCTGTCAGAACCGCCCCCTTTCAGCACAGCGACGACTTCTTCTCTTCTGCAACGGTTTTGAATTCAGTGGGCGTGTGCATGTGTATGTGTGTAGTATGCTGTATCTGGGAATCTTTACAAGTGATTTACAACGCCGTGCTATAGAATCCGGGTGGCGTGTACTTGTCGTCATTATGAGTGTCTTCCCTCCTCTCTGTCTGAGCTCCCGTCGCGATTCAACACGCATTTACTCTAATGAACTGAACATATGTTAACAGCATCTCTGTCATCCCGGCGGGAAGAAGATGAGGATGGAACGGGAGATAGAAAATAATGTAGTTTTATGGTATGCATTCTGATTGGACGATTATGGTAAAGACCCGACGCAGGAATCGTCTCCACTACTGGTTGTGTGTGACCCCGCTTTATTTGAATCCTGCTAGCAGTCTTCCTCAGCCTCTGGGTTCTAATTTATAGTAATGGGTCAATACAAGTCCAATATTTGCTTGTGTAAGGCCAATGCTCCGTGCCCTCGTCTATTTCCAAGGGGATAATGCTATTACGCGGGGAGGAGAACCACTGCTGTGGCCCGAGACTACCAACTGAGGATGTTAACACTATCACCTCTCAGGCTCACGTGCTACTATATTCTTCATGTATACCTAAGGTAGCGTTAGCAACACAGTGAATTTTCCCTGCTTAAAAGATTTGAAAAGAACGGCGGCGGCGGCGGAGTCCAGGAGTGTGCCTGATACGATTACGACCCGGACCATTAGTGTACAGTGTGGGTATAGAATCTTGGGCGAGGAGGAGAGACTTGCTCCAAAACATTACCATTACATTACCGACTAATTACATTGTGTGTGTACAGGTGTGTGCATGCAATGTAAGAATGTATGTGTGCGTATAGGTGTGCGTATGCAATTTAAGGATGCATGTGTGCGTACAGGTTTGTGTATACAATGTGTTTATGTAAGTGCATGTTTTGTGTACATATGCACATGTGCGTGCGTCTGAAGAGGCAAGATGAATTTAAGCAGCATGATTCTTCGTTAGGGAAAAACTGTTGGGAACCTGACTGCTGTTCCGTGCTATCCTTAATCCTTAGCTTATTGTCGCACACCTAAATCCCCCCTAATTAGGTAAGTACTGATTCTGTCCGCTTCCTGCCGTACATACTCTTTGTTTCTTTCCGCTCTCCGAAGTTTAAAACCATAGAGAGAGAGTTGATTTGAATAATACACTTATCCCCACCTCCCCCTCATTCTCCTTACGTCCAACTCACTTCACACTGCTGCCTTTTAAGAGCTATGGAAGTAGACCAGGCAATATGGAGGGTTTAACACTAATGCAATTCCTACAACGCGGGAGGAGTTTTCGATTACAATGCTGTGAAAAACTCTGTAGGAAGATCGGACTCATCTCCGCAGCCGCCGCGGGTGACAATGGCTAACTGTGTAGCTATTATTATCGTAACTGAACGAGCGGATTGGAAAATGGTGGCAAAACTCCATTGGGAGACAAGCAATGTATTTCGGCCTCCTGAACGAAATACCATGACATTCTACATCTGTTTTCACACACAGCCGTAACCTGTATCGGGTAATGGAAGGAGTTGGGTAACCAGCTGCTCGGGACATTCAGTATTAATGAAGAAGAGTTTTTGGTCGGTTGGGTCGGCCATGCTCTGAAAACACGCCCTATTCCGCATGTATGTTTTCCCATGAACATGACGCTAGTAAGCTGGGGCCCCACAGTTTGTGCTGTCAATAAAAGTGAAAGAACTCGACCAATACACTAACGTGACAGGGATGAAGTATTTTGCAACAGTTTACTTGTGCTTTCATAGCAAATTAGCTTTCTGTTTCTAGGCATTCGTAGCAATGATGAACATATAAGGGTCATTAGTGGGACTGTTTTCTCATGAGGACAAAGGAAATCCGTCTAGTGGAGAGCAAACTGGGTGGAACCTACAGGTACATACTCAATACAAAAGGTAGTAAAGCAAACTAAAATTCGATGGATGGAAACTCGCATGAAAGAAAGTTTTTTCTCCAATTAATTCTAACGATCTTTGGGAGTACTTTGCTAGTGGTAATTCTTAGGACTACTTGATGAAAAAGGTAGAAAATTCAACTGTAGAGAGTTTTAGATGGCTTTGTTGACAACATTTTAAAAATTAGAAACGGTGACCTTAACTTCCGCTAATGCTTATCTTTTCACCACCGGAAAATCAATGTTTGAGTTTGCTTCAGCTTCACCACCGGGTGGTTGTGAGTCAGCACGTTATTACGATTAAAATTAAAAACTTGCAAGCAAGACAATGTGTACAATAGTTGGAAAATTAAACAATAGCCAATAGAGGCTGATGAAAAAAGTTCGGCGCTTTAGGCAAAATTTGGGTTTAGGCAAACATGCATGAAAGCTTAAAAATTTCCAATTAGATTTTCCAGGGATCTGCGTATTATTGGACAGATAAGTCAGTAACTCAAGTTCGCATCAATACTCTGAAATATTTACAGATACAGCTAGATCGATAAACATTAGATAAAGATTTACGGATTCACAACGATTTAAAGCTCTATGAGCACTGTACCTACAGTTATTTCATACAGTGAGACGACTGTATACGATGTCATTGACAGTATAATAGAATAAAATACAACCAAATTCGCGCCAGGCTCACAGGCGATTGCACAACTTATGCATACGACCCAGCACATACACTTGTTCCCTGGAAGTGTCAGCCGATACAAATTATTCATGAAGTCTCCTGTCACTCAAAGGGAAACTGGAAATTTTTAAAGGGGTAAGAAGTACCAACCTAATGCATTATCAAAAGTAAAAAGTTCAAAGCTTTTGCTAGTAAATCCGTCGTCTATGATCAAGCTTCAACATTATCCTTCTCCCTAACCCTTAATTTGAAACATCAAAAACAATGCTAATATTGAATCACAAACAGGTTGTAAACAAAACAGAATTTGTTAAGTCGCACTTCAGTGTATATATCAATTTATTCTCAAATACTTTCTATTCAGTGTCATAACTTCTGTTATTCGACGAATTTTTTTACTCGCTGTAATACCCGGTAAAACCAATGGTCCTGTAAACCAGCAAAAAGACAATAAACCCACCCTTTCAGAACAGATCCAGCCGAGCAGGCATATATTATTAAATTTCCTCCAAAAGTTCTCTCTGAAAGTCTATATCATAAGACCCTGAGCTTTTTCCTGGATGCCTTAATAATGCAGTAAGTAAGTGCAGCCACGTGCCTGTTGCAATACAGCACCGGTATGTTCACCCTTGGTGGCAATTGGAGTCACTCCAGCATTCTCTAATATCTAGACAGGCTTGTTTCTCCTTCCGCGGCATCTTTCTCCAAATTCCCCTCGGGCTACGTACCAAGTATTCAAGGCGTTATGGGTCAACAAGATAAGAGGCGAGTATCACTATCATACCGACATTCCTTTCGCTGTGTCCCTTTCTTCTACTCTCGTAATGCATGAGCGTGTATGCACGCGTTCTACATGCGTACTACGTGTAAGTTTGCGCCTGTGTTTGTTTACGTACAGTTTATACTAGGATGTATTTGTCCATGCATTCATTGCCGGTGTAGGGCTAAGTATAAGTGTATTGCCTCGGTATATGGAGTAGGACTTGCGGGGTGGGTGTCTACTGTGTACATCTGTTCATGATCTCCGCGCCTACGTGTGTCGCTAAGAATTTGCACATGAAAGGTCTCTACTGTGAACCGGGCCGCCTGACGGAGGTGAAGCATGCGGGAAATCTGAACATTATGATTCTGGGACGACGGAAGAAAATGGAACGGCGCGCCAGAGTGGATGTGTTGTAATCGAATCAGGCTGAATCACGCGGGGGAAGATTTTTTCCTCGGGTTAACTGATATCCCCTCACTTTCACCTACACGTATATATTGAAGGTGATCAAGAAGGCGATAAAATCAGAGCCACTGTCGGATTTTCCTACCCTATGCTATGTACCACACCACCTTAACCTTCTAGGTCAGTCTGAGTGCTGGAGAAGTGCTCTAAAAAGGGGAATGGATTTGGAGTGGAATCCGAGCTGGAACTAATACTGTGACATGTGAATCGCATTCCGTCGTAATTTCTCTCCCGCTACCTCTCTCAGGTCTCCATGTCCCATACATCCCCGCGTCGCCGATCCTCCATACACATCCCATTGCCCGCATTGGCGTATGAAAAGCCAACTTTTTACGGAACCCAAGTTATTTCACATGTTTCGTCATCGCGTCTCAATAGCCGTCCACACAATGCTATCCCGCCACCAGCGTGTCCTCAATAAAGAATGAATACAGATTATTGAAACCACTTTGAGGTGACATGTATGGTGCTTTCAAAGAATTAAACAGGTATACATTATGTTCAATCCCGAATATACACACCCCTAGCAGTTGCGGTGCTTGTTGACCAGTAGTTGTATGTAAGACATGATTGATTATTCAGGTATCATATATAATTTCCACACGCTTGTGCTTGGATGAAACGGAAATTATATGGCTTATCAGCAGGGTTGCACATAAACTGTGGCTCTTAAGACCTGGTAGACGGCGGCAGGTTTTCTCACCTGCCGACCTCCGTGTACCTTGTCGGGTCTGGTTATTCAAACAGGGTAGTACGCATGCCGCCGGTATCTATCTATCTATCTGACGACTGCCGATAGTAATCTCAGGGTCAAAACACTTTTTTAAGGTCATCCAGATTGTACCGGGCCTCTGTTCACTGAATAATGCAATGGATGGAACATGTCGGGACGATTTTCACCCTCATAAAGAATGATCAGAAGTGCCCTAGTGGCAGTAAGTGTGAACAGAATATATGAAGAGAGTTGATGGGCTGCTCATAGCTGTGCTAGTGGTCGTGTGGCTCTCATGGTGTTGTTGGGAGGGAAATGCAGCGATGCCTTTCTATTCATGCCAACGTACTATGAGAGTATTTCTGCCAGTAGTACGGTCAAGGACGAGCAGTATACGGGAACAGGCCCGGCAACAGTTTGCCACTACAGACTTTTAAACAGCAGCACAAACTCCTACCGGGTAGCCCCTAGTCAAGGTTCCTCATCCAAATTCCTCGCTGACTCCACTCAATATCCATAGACGTGGAAAGGATGGCAAGGAATAGTTAGACCTAACCAAACAACGCTCCTGACTGAGTTCGTATTGCGAAGAGGGCGACCAGGGTAACCTCCCATGCCCTTCGATACATACCCACCCCTAGTCCTAGATAGTGGAAGAGTCTTTATTATTAAATTTTCTCGCTTTTACAACTGTAGTAAGAACGGATAAAGTGCTGACAGGGTGTGTAACGTACAAACATGCTCATATATCTATGATGATAAAGAGTCCTTCATACTTTCCAATCTCATTTTTAGTGAGGAAATAACGGGATTTAGTATTCAGAACCAGGCTCTCGTCCATCATTTTCTACAGTGATGATAATTTAAATTTACCCCATTTTGGCTTGAATTGAACACAGACTTGATAACAGGACATGATGCATGGTTTAAGCTTAAATTTTACGCAGCAGTCCTGTTCAGTTTGCAGCCTTTATTTTTAAGAAGGATGTTATACGCAGAACTTTCAGGATGTGCGGAAGTTGAGCACTGGGAAGTCATGTCACCTGAGTGAGTGAGCTGAAACTAAATGTGAATGCGGGCGGAGGATGGAAATTAGTTTGCGGGCGGTGTTTTCGTTGTGGGCGAGTAAATGTGGGCCAGGGTAATTGTGCACGCGGTCCAATTGTTTCCCAAACTTAAATCTCCCACATCCCGTCGTGTCACCTACAGACACATATGTTGAGACATGTATATACAACCTTACGGTTTATCTCAAAGTGTTGCCAACGGAGTCTGGTCGCTGCTGCCTCCGCTTAATTAGTAATCTGGTTCCTTTCCTGGCCCAGAGACTTTGTTGCGGGAAATTGAGGGAGCTTTCTCTATTACGAACATATTTGTCTTCCATTGCGTAGTCCGTCGGACACAATTATGTCTGTACATGTGTGTGAACATGTAAACCCATGCCTCTAGTCCCTGAGCGGCTATTTACAGCCTTCAACTTTCTACCATTATGGATACTGCCTACGAGAGGAGCAACAGTCTTCTTCTCGAAGGGAACGAGAAACAATGTAGGCGTTGGAAGGTATCATCGCTCTCCTCTTTCTTGTTTTCTAAACGTCCTCCGGCTTACTCATACAATAGCATCGTGGAAAAGGGAATAGTGAGACGACGAGTGGAGTTTCAAAGTTGCCTTTTGTGCACCGCTAAAAGTAAGCTCTCGTTTCAGAGCGCCGGAGTTTTCGTATATCCTTCATCACTCTAGCGTAATCTCTCCGAAATGACTTTGCCCCGCAGACAGTAATTCGTCATAGGACATAAGGAGGATGCAATGCATCCAGAGCTCAAAAGATAGTAGGCTATGTTGTCGGTTCCATATTCTTCCACAAAGTCGCGACACAGAAAAATCAGACGCATCACAGATTTGATCTCCAATAAATCCATAGCTCGTGAAGGCTCCAATGAGAAAATTATGGAAAATCTGATCATGTCTGGGAGGAACGTGATGACGATTTAATTTGAAATATTCCACGCTTTCCTTCCTTCTCTAACATTCCCTGATTCACCCTTTCCCGGTGAATCCGATCAAATAATCTCAAACACACTATCAATCGAGACTCCCTTTATACTCGTCTAAAATCATCACGTCAGAAGAATAGCTGGGTTCGGGCTCCAACTTTCCTCGCAAGAATACCGACGAAAAGAACAACCAGGATGTCACCAACCTGCTCCCACTCTCGTAGGATGAATGAGAAGGATTGATTACCACAGGATTTGGACACAAATGGGCTACAACTCCTCTCACTCTCCCTCTCACGCACGAAGACAGTGAGGAATTCGAAGCCGGAGCAGTAGTAGTAGTACTTCCGCTGAATATCCTCCGCGGTCTCCATACTACCACACAATCGTCACAAGTGCAACTAAGCAAAGTTTATTATCTCCCGCTGGCGGGTGTTGATGTGGTCGGGCATATTTTAAATTGTGAGGATTAAATTGCAAATCAAATACTGTGACTTTGTTTGCATATCACACACTTATGGAAGCGCTTTGCCTTCTACCAGTTTTCTTCAATCTTGTCCGAACTGTTCCATACCCCCTTTGAACAAGTTGATCCGGAAGCAAATGTTGGTCACCTTGATGAAGCAACTATTCACAACTTGCCCCCCCCCCATATGCTAGTTGAAAGTGATTGGAACATAACTTCAAAGTAAGAACTCATTGAGCCATGGTGGTACATCTGGGTGGAAGTAATGTATGTACTCAAAGTCGACGCGGAAGTCAGGACCAAGTTCCATCAATGTCCTTCGACTTTTTTGCAATGACACGTCGTTCGCGGAGTTCTTGTGCAAACTTTGATGCAGAATCAGCACTTTACTCACTCAAAATCATATGGGATTGCTCCACTACGCGTACCGTGCATCCCGCTGTAAGAAGGACGAAAGTTTAGAAACATATTTTCAACACACACTCGAGTTCATCTGGAGCAAACATAACTTGTGAAATGTATTTATTGACCCCAACTGATCCTGTAGTGTAGTACATAAGCTCATCCGCATCGTCATCATCATCCTCAATTCGAAAGGCTTAGTCTGTCAAGTTTGAGGACAGAAACAAACTAGGATGTTGACGCCAAACGAACTCCGACGTTCTCACAGTCACAGTCTACATATGCTGTAGTCATCACAAGAGTAAGTACAGGAAGAGGGGGCCGAGAGGGTTATTTAGGAGATTGAAAGAAATAAATTTAGGAGCTGCTCACCCGGAACGAAGACTTGAATGGAGAAATGAAGGCTATGAGGCATCCCGGTGATGAACTTCTTTTGTGAAATGTGAAAATAGATATGCTTTTCCCTTGTCATTAATCTCAGAGTTGCAGGCTTCAGTTTAGCTCATTCAGATGTAATACAGTTTTCCTATATTTACCAGAATCACTCTTTGGATGTAAGCATCACACATGGATCCCTCACTCACATACCCTCTGCACACATTGTCGTAAAATCCACTATGCCCTATGCGATTTCCATCGTAAATAGTCCTCTAATAATGGTCCAATGATCAACAACTCGGTCCAACCCGTGCGTTTTTATATTGCACACATACATACATAAAGACATCCACATGAATACGAAGAATACCTTCCTAGTGCCTACAAATAAACTTTATGCTATCGTCCTGGTAATAGTGGCTCAAGTATTGGAAGGAAGACGTGAGTCCTCCGCTCCGTAAAAGATTTGGAAGGAATAGCGGGAAAATAGCGCAGCGTTGATCATGTAAGACGTATACGGAGTGCGTACTACAACAGTTTTCAATATCCCCTCCGTAAAACAAACTAATATAGCACAGTGAGTGAGATCGGTGTTAGAAGCTTATTGGACCTAATGTCACGCAGGAGCCTGAAGTATCTCTGGGCAGGGCATTGGAGAGGCGAATTCAAAATCCAATAATTATCGAACAAGTGAATAGTATTTTATATAGATGTAATTAGTACGTGTTCAAATGCGGTCTTGTGTACTCACAAAGGAAAGGGTTTCTTCCAAACAGTCACATCAGTATTTATAATCTGATTCATTCTACTTCCACTTATGTAGACCCCTGTAACTCCGAATGCACGCTCACATACAGTCAAATAATGTAGAAACTTCCCCCGAGTCTCTGTCACTCCATGCTGCATGTGCTTGAAGTCCAAATAGGCGTCGCAGGTGGAGGATGAGACGTCGTTCATTCGGTCTTTCAGCCCAGAAGAGAGAAACACGATAAAATTGTACTACACAATTCCACGCGGAACATTGGCATGACCATTACAGGAGCACTGTGGAGGCACACATTCACTCCACAGAACACATATTGTTGGTTTTTCGTAGTCACAACGGCAGTGTTCCGACCACAAGAAACACACCATCATCATTATTGTACACTTGTTCCTGGCGGGTGGAGACGGTGTGGGAGACTTTGACGAGTATGACTCTGTCGTTTTTAGTCGCCCTGCATTCCGCTCATCCTCATCACAGGCGGCACTTAATGAGGGCCTTGACGCTCACCACCACCGTCTGTGTACTTGTCAATCCACAAGCTCCGCCGCTCCTCTTTCTGGCGTCGGCTGAAACATTGAATTCCCCATTATTTTATTGGTACCAATTCACTTCATTGCAGCCGTGTGCGGGTGCCTATGCATCATGCCTATTATGTTTGAGGAGCGAAATAGCAATATCCAGCATAATTTCCTCTTAGACCGGACGGAAAACTATTGTGCATTGATTTCCAGGATATGGATGGTTGTGCCGCTAAGCTCTGCACTCCAAGGAGGATGACAGTTGTAGTCGTAGTGGCGCGAGAGAAGGAAAGAATTCCGAGGTGTCGGGCATGGTTGGAAACCTGAGAACAAGGGCTGTGTAGGGTGGAAATTAAAATGAATATTGTTGTAGTAGCTGGAGGTGGAGAAGGAAGGGAAGTAATGGGCTCAGAGTTCCCCCTAAAACTGAATAATAACCATTTTGGGGGGGAATCTATTAGTTTACAAGTTTTCTACGTAACTACTACATGCGACGGGGAGGACGCGGAGGCGGAAAAGAGAGGATGTAGGCGAGGGAAGTTGCTTTTATCATGGTAGTAGCATTATAGCACTTCCCACCAAATACTTCTGGCCGGCCGTGGCTCCTGCTATACACCACGGAATTTACTTCCAAGCTTTCCACAACCCGTCACACAATCATATCTACGGGAACAGGCACACATGACTGGTGAGTGAGTTGTCCCTCATGCAAGGCACTCACTTGCTCTCGCACATAACATTCAGTGGAATTAAATTCCAAATGCGCCCATATCAATCTGCTGGCAGAGGACTGTGAGTGGTCATAAATGGGGACCACGGCTCATATCCTGGTATCATTATCACGACGATGACGCGGCAAGGACCGCTGTCACTTGTTTTACTATTGCAAATGATCTGCACGCTATATTACTCGGATCCATAGTGGTAGAAGTAAGAAATGGGAGAGGGACGACATACTCAATGACTCTGGATAGCAATGGGCTGCTGTCACCCGAAATTTTCCTCCACATGCAATGGTTTATGTCCGACCCGGCTTAACGCGAATCTCTATTCAAGGGAGCTGGGCTTATTTTGCTCATTTCACACTACCGCGCTCCGCCCGTGTCTATACTGCACTAGCTCCCATTTTTCCTCTTTTTAAATCCGCTCCCTTGCACACAAGTAATTTATCTCCTTTGAGACGGAGAATCTCGGCTTGAAAGGGACTTAGGCGTATCTTATTAGTGGTATTCACACTGGCAGAGTGTGATGCGTGGAGGAGAGTGGAGAAAGGCTACCGCAACGCTCGAGTGTGGGTCCCAAAATTTGGACCTTCATTACTTTTCAAGGTGATTCTTGTACTATAGTGCCCGGGAGTAGAATTGTGAGACGCGGAACTGTATGGGAACATTAGCGGTAACCACCTCGTTCCTTCGAATTTTCCAAGTTTTCAACTGGAATATAAAAGCGGTGGTAGGGTCGTAATTCCAAGAATGTCCTCGTACATTTGATTTAAAGGAGGGCTAAACCTAACTGAGTGGGGCAGGAAGAGTACTTTGTTATTTTCACCTTATATTCCCCACAGCTTTGATGGGTCGAATTCAACGTTACGGTTGATACTCACGAGCGGCGGTGGGGCAAGTTGGTTGAGTGGAGAAAGAAGAAGAATTACGACCGGGTTCCTCATGCAACTAAGCCCTACTTCCTAAACCCTTTCCTGGCTAGAGTCGTCACCTCTTCCTTCTACTTCTCAAGGCACGAGGAATCGGCGAAATGTAGAAGGATAGACTTGGCGGGAGACAATGGCTATGGGAGGTAAAGGAAGAAAGAGTATGAGGAGAAATGGGATTAAATTCCCATTGAATCTTTTTGAAATGTTTCTCAGTAACAACCAGGTGGTAAATTCTTTGTTCTGGGAGACAAATATGGGAAAAGAGGCTCTGTCCAAGGAATGTTCCCCAGAATCAAAGAGAATTCTCCGACAGAAAATATTCGGAGAGCGACGGTGCGCGCATGAGGGTACAAATACCATTCGCAATTAAGCCTCCTGTGGCACTCTCTGACTTCCTCAGACTGGCCTATATCACTTCAAAATGTTTGTTGCCAGACTTGGTTTAATCATTCATACAGTGCCAGTAGTTGGTGACGATCAACTATTGGATGCCGATATGTATTCCTGAAAGGAGAGTCAAATAAAGTTGTCTCTCAGAGTCAGAGCCCCCCTATCCTACACACCGTGCATGCTGAGAGGGAACTTATATGGAGGCATTTCGTCAAATGCAAAGTGTCCCGGTACGACCTGCCATGTCGTCTATGGGAGAAAATTAGGCACGCATACTGACAGACGTTGAGAAGCACCTGTGGGATCCCAATGGGAGGGAAATGCTGGGGGAATCCTCTTTGAGAACTCAGCCCTCCCTTCAGATGTGCAACTATATAGTCTTTGATCTCGCCAGTAGATTATTCCCTCCCCATTTTTGACATCAGCTCTAATTCCTATGACGAAACTAAGGGTAGCCTGGTGAAAGTTCCCAAATTACCTACATTTAAAGTTGAAAGCCAGCTCAGTGAATACTTGTTAAATCAATTTAAAAATTTCAAAAAACTTGGTCTACAGTTGATTAAATTGTTCCATGTAGCTAGTGCTCCATATGGTCACAGGGGGAGGCAGGTGGGGCCATAAAGTAGTTTTCCCACACGTATGCAAAAGTTCTTTCGGGAAAAGTACTACGAGCACATTTTAGTTGAAGTTTTTCTGTGGTCAGGAGGTGACAGACTGATATTTTATTTATCGGACCACTGACTGCAAGTACAGTATGCGTGTTCTCTTGAACACTACATCAGGGTAATTTTTCCTCGAAATTTCCATGCCGAAGCTACCAATCGCTCTAGAAAAAAGGTTAAAAAATGGAAGTAGAACACAGACAGAGCTCTTAGTAATGGTTTTGGGGGTAGTTAAGAATTTTTTCGTTATAAACAAATTGCGTTCTATTTCGCGAAAATAATCGATACGGTTTCGGGGGGACGTTGAAACTGGGCGTTTTAACCACGGGAATGCAGTGTTACCAGCCGTTGTAAGAAGAATTTGATCGACACAGTGTAGGAGGAGGATTAATGATGAGGATGTTCTTATGAGAGCGAAGGGAAAAAATGCGTATACCGTGCGTTTGGCCAAGATGATGATGATGTTGAGGATGATGACAGCTGGATCTAGAAGGGAAACGTTGCACACAATTGCACAGACAAGTCACTATTTATACTATGACAGTGTACTAGGCTGAGCAAGATGCTGTCAGGGCAATGGTTCGAAGTCAACTAAACTCTCTCCTCCACTTTCCCCCAGTGCTGGGTTTGTACTGCTTCTCCACTCACCTTCCTTCGCTCTCACTCACAGGTCCTCGTCGTTTCGCCAAGTGGCTCTGACTGGAGTGTGAGTAAGCGGGCGGCGGGGAAATTTCTGGTGATTTCCACTAGGGCCACCGCCGGCACACCAACTATACACTACTCCAGGTCCCGCACACATACTTTTAGAAGTGCCGAGCTGGAAGGATGCCATGGTGAGGCTTGACGTTTCCGTAACCAAGGGTGAAGTGGAATGTTGAAATGGAAAATTTAAAGGAACTTCCCATGCCCTCCGGTCGGGGGAATCAGGGGACCTCCTAGCTCTCCCTAGTCGCCTCGCACCATCAAATGTAGCGTTACCACTACGCCTCCCGCCGTGTTCCCATAGACGATCTAAAGGAATAATCCAATATTCCCAGAAATGGTTCCCCTCCTTCCTCCCACCCAACCAAATCAGCCGTTGCATCGTCGGTGTTTTAGACTGAACGGACTGTAGTCCTGTAAAAACATTCTATTGCACGTCCCAAAGCTTCCAAGTTGAAAAATGTGACCTACGTGACACTCACGTAGGTCACTCATGCCGCATCATTGAATCATTTGAAGGGTGAAGTTACACACTTGTTTTCCTCTTACACATTCCTCCGAGCAACAAGTTGATAAAATGAGATTCAAGAAACACTATATATCCTATCTGAACAGTATAAATTAGCACGAACAACGAACGACACATACAATAATGTAATGAACACAGAGCCGTATGAATCCCTGTGTGAGGTAGTATAGTGCTTCTATTTACCTAATGGCAGATGCGTGTCCCATCCGGGGCTTACTACCAATTAATCACATGTTAGAGGTTGAGTAAATGTCGGTGAGACGGGGATCAGTTGTGCTGTAATGAACCGGCGTAATAGATAAGCTGTCACAAGGCATTAACCCAGGAGTTTGGCAATAGCGTGGTGGATCGACGTTATGTCTTGAGAATCAGATATTGGTGGGCATTTACGAGATATTCTTATTGGCTGGAAATGGTGAGGGGAAGTGAGCTCCGTCGCCTCTAATAATAATTCTAATAAACATAATATGCAATAATAATACAGCAATCATCCATTTGCATCCCTTCTATCCCTTCCATTTCAATCGGTGTTCGTCCGGTAGGGTTTTCTTGCCCCCTGGATAAATAAATGGGGAAGCCGTAGAACAATGCTCCGTACCACACGACAGATACCGTACACTACGACTTCCTAAAGCACGGTCCTAAGGGAAGGAAGTGAGTAAAGTAATTTGGATAGTATCCTCCACACATTATACACGAAATAGAGTAGTGAAATTTTATGGGTCCAACTCCCCCCAGCGCTTTCCTTATACTGTGTCCTCGAATCCCTGCTATGATTGAAAGGGGAACGGGGAGTAGCGCGAGGAAATGTGGCGCACACACATACGCCACACACATTACAGACACGCGCATGCACATGTGAGGAGCGGTTTCCTGGAGGCACTTTATTGGATATATATTTGATGGGCAGAAGTAGCACTTTGCCCACTTTTCTCGCGCTTTATGCGAGGAAAATGGCCTTCAGTGTCGGAGTAAATACGGTACTTTTCAGAGTCATTCCGAAAGGGGGTGCAAGTGCGTACAGGGCCCGGTCGGGCAAGGATCCTTAGCCGGCCATGACTATGAAAACTTGTACTTACTATAGCGGAGTGCGTCGAGCCCGGAACCACTCTGCCCAGTGGTCCCCTTTGTCCCACATTCAGCCTCATCCTCTAATAATTCCATCTTCGGAATGAGTTAGGTAGGAGAAAATCGAGCGCTTTTTAACTTTGAGCTTCGGTCAGGCCGCACCCTATGAATGGAGAAAAAGGAATTGTACACAGTCAAGCATGGGGCTTTTACCGTCATTTCCAGGCTTCATCCTCCGTCTCTGTGGGGTTTCTGCAGGATAGGAAACGGGAGAAGAAGTGGAGTGAGCGGGTGAGGGAGATAGTGGAGGAGGTGAATGAAAATACGGGCGCTTCTTATGACTGCACCTTTTTGTGAAAACAGCGTGGGTCGCTCTTCCTTCACGTCTCGCACGAAGAATATTATGTGCATCTTTCCTGCTACTTTCCTCCGCTTCTTCTTTTTCCCCACTCCCGACCCTCAGCATCGCGTCTCTCCCTTTCTCTGCCCACGAATCGTTCCTGGTCCCATAAGCACATATTGCCATATTGCGAAGGACTCGCTGACAGGCTCCGGCGGAAACACTTTCATCTATTTCCTTCTCCCGCTACTCCTCTGCCAAGGCTGCTACTTTACTGGTACTGTTGTTGTTGATGCTGTTGTTCGTATATGCTTGTTACTTTGAAACCTTAATACCACACTGGTTATTGAGGCGAGGACCCTGGTGATGGCATTGCTCCATGAGCTAATGCGAAATGAGGCAGGGAAATATTGAATATTCGTCTTGTTCGCCTCAACGACTGACTCTCAGAGGAACGGAGTCATGTGGCCAACGAAACAGGAGGACACGGGGATGAAGCTGCTCTTTGTGTGTGCATTAACTTCAAAAAAATACGGTGTGGCTGTCGACATCATATCAGAGTGTCTGGAGCCATTTAAGCTATGTACAGGGGATCACCACCGTGTTCTTATAAAGGATTCTCCGATTCCGTTCTTCCACGTTATAAAACCTACAAAACCTTATCAGAGTAGACACCTACATTTTTTGATGATGAAATTGGAGGCTTAGGCTCTTGTCGTTTCACTAAGCTCAAATGAAGCTTGGAGCATTATGGGATTTTTCAATGACAGGGTTCAGAGATCGCCTGTGCTGAGCCAAAGGCGTGAAGAGGCGGTTCCATAGACCGTTTTCAAATTATTTTACCAAAACAAGCGGAAGGCTGTGCCGGAATATGGGATTGCGCGTGGAGAATGTTAAAAAGTGGTGCGAGTTCGGGGGAAGTAAATGCGTTTACTTGTCATCTGCATAAGATGTGAAGCAATACCAATGTGGAGCCGTGATCGTTCTCATCAAAACTTAACCGGTCTGAGGGGTTTGTCAAAAGGAAAATGGCAGCTGCCTGTGGGTGGTACCTCATATAGGAAAGTGTAGTGTCAGTGTCTGACAATACATCTGTAAGAAGGGGCAACAATTTTCTAATCGTAACAGAGGGAAATTGACCTGCCAGAAGACACTCTCATTAACTATGCTTATGTATGAACTTAAGCTTTCGCGTCCTTAATAAATGAAAAATGAATTTGAGAAATAAATTTTGTGCCCTTTGAAAATTGAATTGAGAAATAAGAACTAATTTTTGCACCCTTTGCAAATAACTTTGAGAAATCAGAATTAAATTTCGTGTCCTTTCGAAATACAATTGAAAAATGATAAATAAATTTCGTTTCCTTTGCAAATACAATTGAGAAATGAGAAATAAATGTAGTTTCCTTCGCAAATGAAATTGAGAATTCAGAAATAAACTTCCTAACCGTTGCAAATAAAATTAAAAATTGAAAAAATTATTTTTGTGTAGTTTGATAGTAGAATTGACAACTGAGAAATATATTTCTGCCTATTCTAAACATAATTAACTACATGTTCAACTGTTTCCACATTATATGGAGCATTATACTTTCTGAATAGGTAGCAATAATTGCTTGATAATTGAAGCGGCGAAATTATGCTCAAGTTAACATGAAGCTGCAAAACGTTGTACAAGTCGTTGAACGAATTGTGGGGTCAGATCTTTGAGACCATATTGCTGCATTGCAAAGTCCCCCCGTTTGTAATGTTTGGTAAGATTATTAATTAATTTTGGTGGGGTAGTTAAGCTTTTACCTAACGGGACCCAGAGCGAGCTGGCGAGGTACACACACTTTCTTAGCACTAGCTGACGGTTGACAGTGGACATGTTCTGCGGGATTTGGGTTACCTGTGTTTTGAAAACAATGTTTAGCCTCCTTCACTAGTACATCTGATTGAGGCCTGCACAAGCGGTTTCAAACTAGAACTGGTGCCATGCAGCGGTGTCTGAAACATACGAGAAAGCCAACCTTTCTTGCGCTTGGCCCTGCTTCAGAACTTTGTATTTCGAAAAATCATTTTAATTTTTCTTCAGCGCAAAGCCGCCATGCGCAAGAAGTTCTTTCCAATTTTTCAGACACTGCTGCATGCGAGCAATGGTGCCACTACCAGTTTGATATCGCTTTATAGGCCTAATGCAATACTCCGAAAAGTATATTCCTCTACCTCACAGTAGTCCAGTAAATCAATAATTATCAATTGACTAAATTAGCTTCTTTTCTACATGCCAATTGAGAATGCCAATTAAAGTTATAAGCTATTTTCTCGTAACATGACAATTGGCAAATGAAAATTTTAATTATTCGCTCACAGAATGACAATTGACAATTGGAAAATACAACTATTTGCTCGCAACATGATAATTTGCAATTGGAAAATATAACTATGTGCTTGCAACATGATAATTGGCAATTGAAAATTAGAATTATTTTCTCGCATGATGACAATTGATAATTAAAAATTTAAATTAATTTCTCGCGCAATGACAATTGAAAATTATAAATATTGCATCGGAGCATTAAAGTTGAGAAATAGAATTATTTTTCAATTCTCAATTGTAATTGTCAACTTAATTGTCATTTCTCAAAATAGTTTTCAAAGCACTGTTCAATACTTACACTGGCTGTTCGCATTTGCGGGTTTGTACGGACTTTTGAATCCGCCCTTGATATTCAATGGGCTACTATACTATAAATAGGCCGCCCGTAAACTCCTAAAACTCTTTAACGGTCCCCCCCCAGCCGGCGCACTGTTATATAATTTGAGCAAAAGTCCAGCACTAACCCGACTATCTCGGTCGGGCCGAGGGTGGGCTGCGGTTTGAGCTAGTGGGTCACACGCCTTACCAGGACCAGAACGTTAACCACAATGAACCGTTGCACCGACGGCCATGTATCGCAGACAACATCTGCATTATAGCTGTAAACGACATGCCCCCACTGTATCTAATTTAATCTCGGGAATCTGGAAAATGTTTACTGCGGCTAAGTAATTACATTTCGATGATGTAATGGTGACGAAGTGGTAGAAACTGATCAGGAGTTGAATGTTGCTAATTACATTCATTTATTCAGCGTCTGTTTTCGTCTCGATGTATTACTGTGCATAATGTTTGAAAGAGTCAGCAACTTAATGTTACGTAGCCTTCCTCTTGCTCCGTGCGGAAATTAATTATTTCTACATAATGGAATTCATACAAAGAGTTTCAGCGCAGAAGCTCCAGACACTCTTTCGTGCACACAATTCACAATCCTTCCAGAAATCTAATGGTACAGAGCTTCCTAAGATGCGAAGACAATCCCTCACAACAGTTATAACACAGTCAAACATTTGCAGTTCATGCCAACACAACCCCAGATGAGATAGGAACTGCAAGGACTACATTGGAGATTAACTGGCGAATCGACCTTTAGTTATGATAATGAATGAGCCCCCTCAGTGAAATTTTCTGGTGTGACGGCAAAAATAGGACAAACGTCAGAAAGTGACGAGGTTATATGAAACCAAATTTTATTACGCTAATCTCACACCTCGTATAATATAATGGATGGTAAGGGAGGAGACTGGAGGGCACGGTTGAATTCTCAATTCATGCTTGTATCACTTCTACCACCTGAGTCACTCAAAAATATCAAGTCAATTTAAAGTAAGGGAAAATACGTAGGAAGAAGAAATGAGCTAACGACTCTGAGCCGTGGAGGGCTATAACATTGCACGCGTACAACCACCCTAGCGAAGAAGCTTTAGGGTATAGAGGAATTCGTGACGAAAATTGAGACTGAAACCATGGTGTTGGCTTGGATCGTGTAGAGTACAGGGAAACATTGGAAGTTGGATGCGACAGAAATGTGTCTACACTCGCGTGCGAACATGGCCGGAAAGTAATTTTCTACACGGTAGAATTGAAGTCCGTAGTTCTTGACAATGAGCGGAGGCGGATGCAACCCTGGAACCCATAACCTAACCCTGCCTTTCGTAGTACAAACCCTGCTGCTTTCCGAAGGCCGGATTTGAAAAATTCAATTTTTCCCTTCCTTTTCTCCCCTCCCCAACCGCCTTGTCCGCGCAGTTTTGGTATTGGAACGACATATAAAGGCGAATTCAGAATATCTATCTCTCACATTAATGACATCCAAGTGGAAAATCATTGGGACAAGAAGCTGTTGGCTGACTGAACATACTTGGACTCACCCAATTGAGCACATCAATTTATCTTGGAAATCCTTGTACTTTGGCGATGGATACTTTCTCTTACACGTCATTTTACTTTCTCGTAATACACGTTCTTAACCATACTATATACCGCGCAGGATGAGATAATTGGTAGGAAAGGTTGAATTTATTGGGATTAATATTTCCGCAGATTGCCATTGCAACTTCTACACACGCGATGACAATACTTCGAGAGTTGGAGGTGGGTGAAAATAGCGTCATGCACACACAAGGGCCAACGAATAACACAGGTTTCACAACCAGTGTGGTAAATTTAAATCCAGATCACAGCAGTACGGCCAGTGATGAACAGCCGGCCAACACTCATGGCGATGCTGAGGTGACGGAGCAGGCTGCGCAGCTGGTCGTGAGCGTGTCACCAGGCATGACAGAATTCTCGGGAGAACCTGTTGATGTGAACTGCGGGGATGAGGAGAGTGGAACGGATGTCGGAGAGGTGTCCTCACAACCGGCTGATTCCGAAGCTTATAATGAAGAGAAAGTCTCTTCAGAGCTGGAAAACCTGGGCGCATTTACTACAGCAATGACTATTAATTCAACGGGGGAGGAGAGTGAATCAAACGAATCTTCTGACAGTTATGAATCGGATGAGTCTGGAGAATTGGACAAAGTAAGCTGGTTGGTGTTTTCGGTGACGAAAAATTCAACATCGGATGAGGAATGGGATAATAGCGAAGAAAGCTCCTCTTCACAGCATAAATCCAGTCCCAATTCGTCTGAAAAGGATGAGTCGAACGAAAGAAAAGAAGGGGAGAAGAGACGAAGGATAACCGGTAGGGCAGCCAAACGAATCCAGCACGTTGTTCTGATGAGGCAAAACATTAAAGCAAAAGGCGAGACAGATGTAACAGGGAAACTTTTATCACCAAGGAAACCAATTCCAGACAGCAGGAGGTTTACGAATCCTTTGGAGGTTTGGAGCGGAAAATCATCGATGACTAGTGGACGAGCGAACCATGAAATGAGACAATTTGAGGGAAATGAAGTAGAGTCACAACAGGAAGAGAAAGGTTAGCGCTTGGAAAAATGTCAATCGAAGGTAATTTCTTAGATTTGAAGCTTATTTTGGTTTCCCCCCTCTGATACTCACAGATAAGAGAGAGACGGGCAGCAGTGATGAGTCCATTGATTCTTTCTCGAGTGGGAAGGAGCAAAGGAGAAGTACTACGACTAGTTCTTCCAAGTTTCCAACGACAGCCAGGAAGACGACCGTAATCACTTTCAATCCACCACGAATGAATAAGTATTGATTTCTTACGTGACAGGCATTCACGAAAGATTCCAAGATCGGCCTGAATGCTCCCTCCAATCTCCGACGCAATGTAGCTTCCCTTTTTACCATCTTCTACAGGTTGTGTGTACAATTCTGTGGTACTTGGTATGCAGTTAAATATAATTTACTCAACGAGAAAACATGTGTATCAGTCTTAAGTAAGGGTAGTACAACATTAGCGGGGATTGTGAGACAGGGAATTTTAACATCTCTCTCTATAATTGAGAGACATAAATTAAATATTTCGCGTCGGACCTTTCTCCTTATTGGTTACAAGGGCTAGAATGACTCAATAATTATGCATAGGACTGCTAAGGAAACCCTCAATAAAAAGTCCTGTTCCTAAAAGGACATATTTCCTGTCCCAGTGCATGCATATCTCCGTAATGACGTGAGGTTAAAGATAACTAACAAGGGGGGATCCCACATGTCCCCCT
>WJFA01001010.1:0-25852 GCA_009870155.1 Pseudobourletiella spinata | reverse complement strand
GAAAAGCCTTAGAGTTAGCACATGCTAGGGGAGGGTCACACGTGTGCTATTAATCCCGAGTCGATCCGTTATGGACACTAGACTGACCCTCCTATTGAGTTAAGCATTTTATGGATCATCAGTCAATATAGTCCAGATTTTTATACTTGTATCACTAATGAATTCACGTATAATAATCGATTCACTCATAAAAATTTGAAGAATATTCCAATACTTTCAATATTTGAAAAATATTCCAGTACTTTCAATATTTGAAAAATATTCCAGTACTTTCAATATTTGAAAAATATTGCAGTACTTTCCATTTTATTTTGCATGGTCCACAATGGGACGGTAGGCAGAAATGCAAATATGCGAAATGAGACGCGTTTATACTGATGCTTCAACCCCAGGTATTTCTTACAGATCAGTACAGGGTCTGTTCAACAACGCATTGGCAAGCTCTGGAAATCGAAGTGAATGGGAACTAGGTTTTACTAGCACATCCTCCTGTCAAAAAGCGTGATAGCCCGGACAACTAAGGCATCGGCCTTTTAAGTGAAACATCTGCGTCAGCTCGGTTGTATTTTCTCCAGTGTTCGAGGGAGGAAATTTTGCATTGTGAATCCGAGCCAGAATCGATAAGATCTAACTGGCAAAGTGTCTTCATGTTGGAACTGATTACCATATAGGAAGGTCCCTTAACACAGACACTTGAGTGGTAAAAGATACCGCAGCAGCCGTTGTCAATATTCATCTGAGGAAATTCACTTCCCAGCTTCACTGGTGACTGGAAATCAGTGTAGAGTGTGTACCGAATCCGCTTGAAAGGTTCCATTAGCATAAAACCTTCGTGAAAACCCGGCTCAATTCATTAAAGTACATTAGGAGGGACAGAACTGGAGTTATCCTGGAACGATTGCAAAATGAAGGAGAGGCTGCTGAAAGCCCTCGAAATATTATTTGTCAATAGAGATCGGATTTTGTCTGTGCGGGCTTGAGTTGCGGCTGAGAGACATTTCAGACAACCTGGAAGCATACAGACACACATGAGAGGATTTTCTTGGAAAGTAAGGAAGAGAGACTGAAGGAGAGGGACACAAGTAGTTTGTGTAGGAATGGGTGCTCGTGCTCAGGCGTCAGGGAAGATCAGTCGCGTGGGAAATAATAACGACCGGGTTCAGTGGGTCACTCGATGGAGTATTCACATTACGTTATGTACACCTTCGTACTCCTTCATCAAGGCAGTATGACGATATGGACGTGGTTGAAATAAGCAAATGAGTGCTCATTGCCTAATTAGTGTCTATTGGAGTGCGGGGCAGATGGTTTTGGGCTTCACACTACTCAGCACGAAAGCACTGCTAATGCGGCTGGCACTTGGGGTTCCACGAGTGTGCCATGAAAATCTTCATCTCATTATTTTAATCGTTTCTTCTTAAGCAGAGGCACAGCTGGGAAACAGTCTGCCATTTTTTGAAGCATCACTACTTGAAACGTAACTTCCATACATCCATCAGGCCTATCCGCCTTTGCGTCACACTGGCAAGAGTTGTGATGAATTTACGGGTAAAAAGTAAGGACTCTGAATATTAATTGATAATACTTGCCTCGCTGAGCTACCCGAAAATTTAACTTTCATGCACAGCTGTGCGCGAAGCAAAAAAGTTGAACCTGGCGCGGATGTGACACTTGAGTGACGTTGACAAACTCTTTCGATGATCGCATGTTTATGCCTTGAGATGCAAACAGGCGTTACAATCGATTTCCGCTCCCACTTCTTCTAGTACGAATTTAATGAGTGGATGTGGTATGAATTGGATTAAACCAACCTATACCTTTGAGTCGAGGGAATACAGGTTACCGGCAGCTTGAGCGTTTCAGACGCACTGCAAATTTTTGGGATCGTATCGTAATTACTTTACTCGTACCGTGCACGTCGACTTCCATTTGCACTCAAGTCAGGATCTTTGTTTTAATTGTTGTATTTTACATTCCTGAGGCTTGTCCAACTGAGGGCTTGAGCTAGTCAGAATGTGAACTTGGAAGAAAATATCCCGCAGTATCCTAAAAATATACGAGATAGATTTTTGTTTGTCCATCTGTTGACAACATGAAACATCACCAGTTTTCTGGGTTGAACCTTAGTATGATTCAACATCATTTTGTACACTTCGTCAACTTTTTTACACTATGTCTTTGGATGATTTTAGTGTGAACAGAATTCCTTCACGAAAATAGGAACAATGGAAACAGTTTCAACGCAAAATAAATTGAGAAGTGGAAGAATACCTTATTTGAAAACGGAACATGAGTAAAAAGAGCCCCAGGAATAAATCAATCTAGATGAAACTAACCGCTTCGGGGCTACTACAACACGTTGAGACTCACGAGGACTCGTGAGACGAAAATTTGTAATTCAGATCACCCCACTTGCATTACTGGATTTACAGAGTGCGTCATCCGAATTCCTTTACCGGGTCGTTACAATTCGAAGGTTTTATTACGAAACTGCGAAAGCTGCCTGAGAAACGTAGAATGAAAGAATTTCTACTGCGACTTAGATTGTGGAGGCTGAAAAGGCGAAAATTCCGGCGGAGGGGAAAATTTTCTCATTGTTACGCAAGCGTGAGATTTCCAGACGATTAAATAAGAAAGGAAGGGAAAAGGGGTTACGGACTTTGTGACACTCCTCTAAGGCAAAGACCGATGGTGGCTGACCATTTAACGATGACGTATAGCCAAAATGGAGGGAATGGGACGTTCTAGAAATCTAAAAGATTCCCCTAATGACGCCTCAATTCCTACTATGACTCAAGTACAGGCCACTTTTGATGTCGATCGACTTGTGGGAAGTGGGAATGTGTTCATGGCATACTACCTATGGTCCAATTGATGCATTTTTTCGTCGTAGTGCGTTTGGTGTAAGACATACTGAACGAGGAACTCACTAGTGGGGCTAATGTGGATACTTTCCGTGATATTTAAGCGCGGAAGCGTAGATGAAATGGTCTGAGAGTACAGAGCAACGAAGCCCGGTGCTTCTCCGAAACTTTCTCGTCCCAGTGTGAATTGCTTTCATCTACTTTTCTGCCGAAAAGAGACCTTTATGCATTAATGTCATCACTTTTCACCCAAAGTGGAATGAATCGGTTTCCCGAGTCGCAGGCACAAATCTCCCACGCCCTCGCCCCTATCCTGCAAACTTGGGCTAAGAGAATCCTCAGAGAAATTCGGCTTTCCAGGCTTGCTGGAAGGAATACTTTTTATCGAATTATGATGTTCTATTTGAGAATATTAAAGCGGTAAACTAACCAAGTTATGCCAGTCTGCTGAGTTGTTCCCTTATTACTAGCGGGTTGGGTAGTGGCGAGAATGGGGTAGAAGTAAAAAAAAATTTGATGATAAGGGCGGAGCAATACTTTTTCATTTTCTTGACATCAAGGTGATACTTAGATAACAACTTGACTACGCAGAGAAGTCCTTGGGAGGATTACTTTCAGCTTCGCCTTTACCTATGAAACACTAATGGACGGGGCTAATTCCCCGGAGAAGTACTGGTATGGTCTTGAGGACGATGATGATGAAGATTATGGAGCAAAGAATTATCACCGAGTTTTTCTTTGGGAAAAAGCAATCTTTCTTTTCAAGTCCGTTTGTACTTTAATGGCTATGAACAAAGTGTTCATTCGACCCCTCCCCCTTACGATTGGGACGGCTCAGGTTATCTTGATGGATCCGCAATAGTTTCAATAAATCATATTCTATGTTTAGTGTGGTAGAGATGCCGGAGCTGGCTATAGTGGGCACTGGTGTTCAAACTGCAGAAATTCCTGTCTTACAGACCACCAAATCCCACCCCGTCCACCGCTATAACTCTAGGATATCCCAAATACTAAATTCCCAAGTCTATGTCTTTGTAAGGTATCTTTACATTGCTCCACTGTGTGAGCCTACCATGTGGAAGTCCTATTATAGCAGTTTGGTTCACATAATTTTTTCCACAGGATGGCTTAAAGTTTCTCTCCCTTCAACTTCGAAGAAGTAACCTGGCGGGAAAATAAGTGGCACATTGCTATCTTGTTACCACAGTTAGATCAACCTTACCAAGGTAGTGGGAAAGTGGAATTCTTATTAAGTTCATCCGAATTTGCACCTTCTGCCACTCTGGAAATATCACATAGCGTGCCCAAGCTATGGTCGTTAGAGCTGATACATTACTCCACCGACCCCATCCTGGATGCCTGGAATTGCTAGAACATTTTGGATTACTACCCCCGATTCTTATTCCGGAAAAAGATCTTATGATCGCTAGGAACTCGGAGGGCTGGTCCACTGGGCGATGAGTCGCCAACAGGGAATGTTCTTTCCTGCATGTAATGGAAGGAGAAGTAGGGACCTAATATACCTTGAAAGCGAATTGCTGCTACCGTAATCAGCAAGTTTTACCAAAATTGGGCCATGTTACTTGGGTCAAAGCTTTCACCTCCGTAGGCTTTGGAACGCACATCCATGGTGGAAGTCTAAGCGAATATAGAAAATTACTTCGTCAAGACTCCTTCTGCATGTGAAACTGCTGTCATGGAATATTGCTTTTGAATGGTAATGCTTAACGACTCTACCGTTTTCAAACTTTCCTTCCCCCTAACCGTCCACCTCTGAAATGTAGAAACTATATAAGGACAACTCGGAGTAATTTGGAGGACAAGACTGAGACTCAAGATTTCCTACGTAGTCATAAACACGACATAAAACCTTTGCATTATGCTTCTAGAGGAGTGGTTACATTTAGGGGGAGGTTGAAATGTACATGAAAGTACAAGTATGATGAGAAAGTGGCGAATATCCACTTCCCGTTCGGTAGTGGAAACACGTTCAGTGATAAAAAATGCTTGCTTATACTCCAGTTGCGGCTGCTTCATATTACGGGCGAGAGGAGCAGGCTAAGATTTGGAAAGTGGGAAGGTAATTATGACCGACGGGCTGCGATATTATGACTCAGGCGACTTCATTAGCATTAATAAGCTTCCCTCAATTGCGAGGAGGAAAGTGGCGGAGGAAATTGGTTTTTCGTGGCAATCCGCTCACCTGAGACATGAGGCGTAATGTATAAATATAACCTTGTTGGCTGCAGACGGTACCTAATGAGTTCTGGGAGTTGAAAAGGAGATCTTAAATAGTAGTTCATTAGGTCCCACTGCTATTGAAGGGTTAATACCAAGTAAAGGGACCATACAGATGGAACAGCCGCATTTCGTCTAGCTATCAGATTATTGTATGCATTTAAAATCCCACTTCCAAATCGACTGGGAGCTACTATTTCAGTGAATTGGTACTTACACCAGTTCGTTGAACCGAATGTACATTTTCTGGGCTGAGATCATAATCTGGCTACTATTAAAAGTTCTAGCGAAACCATTTCCATCTTAATTTGAACCATGGGCTAGCTATGAGCTGGAACCTATGCTGTGTGCAGTACATAAACTTTTCTGGTCCATCCCAACTGCCATTCCCATTAGCCAGGAACCACATATGGATAGTTTGATAGTATCTCCGTACCGCGTTCAGATAGAAGCGATCATATCAGGACCGATCATGACTGAAAGAGATTGGACCGGTTGGCCGCCACAGGTTAGTAAAGTCGCGTGGAGAAAACTCCACTGGGGCTTTCCATAAATGGCATCATCAAAATTTCCGAAATTTCCGGTCCGGACCCACCCACTCCAGATGAATACGAACTTGGCATTGACCCAATCACTGCGCCCTCTGATGACGTCATTTATGGACAGCTAGGTGCTATCTACTAATGTTCCTATAATCTTTACCAGACGCATATTATAGCCCAACTAAAGTGTATCTGTAAATAATCCGACAAATTCATAGCATTTCATAATCCACTAAGCTGGGGTAATCAGCCAGGGAAAGACGTAGTAGAACTGAAAGGATATATATAGTGAACCTGCAGCAACTATGAGAGCATAGCTCACTGCCTCCGCCATCCTCCACTCTCCACAACGTTTCTGCTGCACGAACAAATACCAAAACGCACACGCGTACCTAATTCTGCAGACTATAAGTATACCACAGCTGAAAAATAAGGGGAAAAGAACATAATTTTGTGTCCAATAAGGATCAAAGCCAAGCCTGGATAACATGTGCCACTGTCTCCTTTACTTGACCACCGCACTATACCTAAAACGTTCCCATCTCAAATTACGTATTAACCACCTGGTCCTCCGAAACAATGTGCATCCCCATTGACGACAGCGGTCATGAGTTCGATCCAAAGACAAGTATACACTTTTCAACAACTTCCGCTAGGTGCACACATCCCATTTACGAACTCACACATACCGAAAGAAACAAAACAACGGACAAAAAATCACAAATGCGATCACTGACGTTCCCTCAAGCACAAACAGGGGGACGTACAGACATCGACAGACATAACGACAATCTTATAATCCTGCCTACTGTAGGTTAACAGTTAAATATAATTCCCAGGTTTTAAATTCAGAAATCTAGTGCTCTTATTCTAGCCGTCAGCCAAGTTCTGAAAGTTACGATGTGACATTGTTTTCCAACACTATTTAGTGCTAATTCCGTTTGTTTGCAGAACGGGAAAGTATGGATGACTTCCCTCCTCATTCTCCTCTTATTCCTCGGCCAGTCAGTATTATCTTCGGAGGTCTATTCGGGACGGAAAATTACCCGACGACAGTTATCATCCGAGAAAGTGACGCCTAATGCAAGTGTAATTAGGGACAACGAGGACGAAGGAGATCATCGAGCCTCTAGACGGGAATCAAGCATCCAAGCCGCCGGGTACGACGGCTCAGTGGGGAATGATAATTTCCAAGTTCCCAAAAGTTTATGCTCCGCATGTGAGAAGTTTCCGTGGACCCCTGTGGCAGGGGCTGAGAATGTGAGGAATGTTCCAGCTCAGCGGCATCCGAGCGCAATTCAAGACGGAACCGGTCCAGAAGGAGGTGGAGTGGGTTCTGCGCTGACAGGCGGAAGTGGTGGTGGCTACGACCTTGAATCCAACAACCGCCAGCCTTTTGCTATTCAGCAGCAGGGACAGGGAGGTAGCGAGGGACAAAACGCCATTCAGAGCTCACCTCTATCATCGGTAAGTAATGATATTATTGCGTGTCTTTGGGGTACCACAAATGCCATGGCCCTTTCTCAACTTTTTCTCCTCCTATTATTGACTAGTTTAGGTTGAAAAAGAGAGCATTGGCGGTAAATGTAGGAAATTACTACAAGAATTAGTTACCTAATTCGAGTGAACGCTCAATTATTTCGCTTCCTATAAGTGACAGGATGTTGTTTTGTCATTACAGCAAGCAGTAGTACAAGGAGAACGCCCAATTCTATCCCAAAATCACGGTTTCGGTCCACAACGACCAACCGTGCTCCAACCTGTTAACCCTGTAATCTTACCCCAGTACTCGCGTCCCGGCTCTGGACCCCAGCAATCAATTTTTCACAATTTTCTGGGTCGTCTGGAGAATGGCCAGAGACAACTTGGATCTCCACAAGCATTGTATCGACCAACTGTGCTCCAACCCGTTGGAGAGGGCAACGCATATGGCCCTTCCCCGCCTCATAGGCCTGTAAATGCTGCCTCACTGCCTCAATCCCCTGTTTTAGGGAACGGTCAGCAACAGTCGCAATTTCTTCGCCAGCATAACCCCCTTTCACAGCCCCAGTCCTTGGTATCATTCAGCGTATTTCAGGAGCAGCCGCAACAGCAACAGCAACAGCAACAACTACAGCTTTCTGGCCAACAGCAACCTCCACAACCTGGACTCCAAATTCAGGGAGTGGAATCAGCTCAGCTGATATATCAGGAGCACTCTAGATTACCAGGGCAATCCCAAGGTTCACAGGGGCAGTATGGTCCTCCCCTCCAGCCAAGACGACCTGGATTTGGTCTACCACCCTTACAAAATTCCCGAATCCCAATAATCCCGCGGCCGTTTTCTGGACGGCCTTGGAACCCATTCCGGTTCCCGGGTAGACTCTCGTTTCCCAATGCTCCAAATTTGAGTGGAAGTCAAGGTGTTCCTATAGGGTTACCCAATCGAAGACCCCAACCTGGTCAGCCCGTATTAGCTGTGGAAGGGGACTCACAAAATTCACAAAAATACAACTCACCTAATACTATTGTAGTCCAAAGCAGCTACAGCTTTCCTCCGCACTCCACCGAAGAGATTCAGACAGGCCCTTCTCAAGGTGGTTCTGGATCTGGAGTCCAAAATGTTGGGCAGCAATCGGGTCCAACTGCACCTGATGCTCTTTTTCCGCCTCCAATAGTAGTGGAGACGGGGCCATTACAACCGCCGAAGGATCACAATGTTCCACAGCAGCCACAGAAACGTCCACAAAATTCTGCCCCACCTCAATATACTCCCTTCCCTCAGCTGCAGTACCCTCCATTACTACCCGCACCCCAACAGAATGACCATTCACCAATCTCTCAACATCAAAACATTCAGTTCAAGCCGCAAGAGAATTCCCTGATTCATCCGCGCCCACCTCAAGGTACCGTATTCCCACCACAACAAAACCCTCCGTTCCCTCAGCCTGAGCAACAAAATCAAGACATAGCCCCTTTTCCTTCTAGTGAGTACTCCCCACAATCCCCACCATCCTTTGAGTTCTTACCCTCACAACCGGCATCTAATGATGTCCGTGCCCCTCAACCGGCTGGCCAGTACTTACCTCCACTGCCACCTGCACAAACCGGTCCCTCGCCGTCTGTGAACCAACAGCAAACTTTGCCACACGTTCAGAATGCCCCTGCACCACCCCCACTCGTACCATATGCAGCCGCTGTTATTGGAAACCAAGTTCTGCTTGGGCACGGAAATGAACTACCACCGCCTCCGCAGAAACTACCACAGGAGCATTATGTAGTCCCACCTCATAATCAACCATTGGCCGCACTTCCTGAACAGAATCTTCAATTCAACCAGCCACCCCAGACTCAGCAATCAGAATTCTCCGGCCAGAATCCATTGCCAGCACAACCCTTTATCGATATGAAACCCCCTCTTCCGCCTCCTCAGGCTGTTCGCCCATTACTCCTCCATGCTGGACCGTTGTCATCCCCACAACTGCCACGGAGGCCCGTGGGTTATGCATTATTCCCTCGAGAGCCCTCTCCTCAGTTCGTTTCACCTGCCCCAACTGGACCACCTGTCTCTCAGCCAGCAGAACAACAAGCTTTATCCCCACCTCAATCACAAGATAATACCCAGGTTTTCGTTCAAAGTGTACCCTTGCAGCAGACATTTTACGTCCAGTCTGGCCAACATTCACAGTCATCGGACAGCGGTATCAGTAGTGACAATCTGGTGCACAACCAGCAGCAGTTGGACCCATCAGACCATGTTGTTCAACAAATGATTCAAATGCAACCGCCTGGTGAAGTCCCAATTATCCCTCCTCAAAACTCACAAGTAAATTTTGCACCGCAAGTTATTGAATCCGGAAGTTTTCAAAGTTTTCCCGTTCGACCGCTGCCGTCACCACCAGCGCCAAGTTATGATCCATCTCAGCCGGTACAAAGCGTTCAAGTTGCTGCATTTGAAGCAAGCTTGCTCCCAGAAACACTGCCCCTTGCCACTCCAGAACTCTCTGCAGTTGACAATGCTGCACAGAAAGTTATCCAGCCACCACCTTCCCACGGTCTAAAGAATGTAGCAGTCATCCCTACCACAACACCCAGTCCGTATCATGTAGAAGTTCTAGGGCAAATCCGAAAACCAGGTAGCTCCAATACTGAGTACATCCCTGCTGGGGATGTTGGCACGCAGAGCTCTGACGAGTCCAGTGGAGAAGATTCGACGAGAATAATTAGCTCCAACTCCAACATAAATCAGCAGCAGCAAATTATTGCATCGCAAGGAAATTTCCTGCTATCCCCCCAAATCGTACAATTTAGTCCAAAAGTCACCGCTGTTCCAGAGAGGCAAGGAGCTCAAGGGATGGACCAGGTGCAGTTCACACTGCAGGCAGGGGATACTAATAAACATCAGGGAGAAACACGGCCGAAAGTAATTGGGAACGATAAATGGGAGATCATCCCTGCAACTCAATATGATATATCTCACTTATTTAATAATAACCCGTCGGCCCCATCAAAGAATGCATCCGATGAGCCACTGCCCCAGCCTTCGGTCCCTTTTTCGGCTCAATATGGGGAATACAATCAAGAATTTCCCACATCACCTGAATATGTCACTGCGACGGCGGACTCACAGTCATCAGATGGGATCAATACAGAAGCTGATGATTCAGTTGAAGAAGCTCCTAGCAATCCCAGCCCGTCGGTAGCTCCACCAGAATCAGAAGGCCCATTCAGCGTTGGAATTCCAATAGTTGAGCCGACGGCGGAAAGCCTGGAAGCGAACCGCTTCGACCCGATGCCACAATCTGTCGTCAATGCACTTCATCACGCTCAAAGAACTTCATTTCTGACGCATACCCATTTGGGTGACCAAGACTCTGCTCAGGGAACTGTGTACGTTGAAAGTGTGCCCGTCGTGCAGGGAGACACGACAGGAAATTCCAGTCAGCCCAAAATCCTTGAACAGAGTCAGAAGGAGCAACAACGCCAACAGCAGCCACAAGGTGTGGTTGTCACAAACGCTCTACGTGTGGAAGGGGCATCACCAGGTGCGACAGTCATAACACCTTTCAATTGCAGTGGGAGTCATATGGCTCTTGAAGTCGGCGATGATGGGCAAACTGTTGTGCGAGCGTATCCAGTAAAGACTCATCCATCCGTCTTTTACTACCCCACTCCGCAGTCCTCAGTTTATTGGGCTGAGCAGTCATCATCCCAGCCAAGTGCTGCTCCTCACCCAGAGGATATTCCAGCTCAAACGTTGAACGCACACGACGGTTTCGAGAGTCAGAGAGAAGTTACCGATGGTCTCTTCTCTTCCCCCATTTTCGGATGGTCACCCCAAGTCGTTGAAACTTCCAACCACGTTGGCCCGCAGGATATAGAGGATCGGGATGCGGGAGGGAATGCAGGGTCGGTGCGGGACGATGAAAAACAAGAAGTATATGGTACCATAGCAAAGGGATCTATCACTCCGTATGCTGCAAGCTCTAGTGATCACACGCTACCCTCTGGAAGTATAGAAAGTTCAGGTATCTTCCTTTAACTATGTATTCCATCGATCCAGCATCAAAACCCTGTAGTTTTCATTCTTACAGGGAAACGGCAGCCATTGCAGTTATTCTACGACCTCATTTTGAAGAGGGATGAAATATTGTATCCTTCTATGTATGTATGTACAGGGCATGTGTTGCACTTTTATTACATTAGTCATATTATCGAGCTCCGATGAAGAAAGAATTAAACTCGTCTGAGTCATCTAACCAACAGCCTCTCCACTACAACCTTGTTTACCGCGGCTATTTTACCTGTGCATATATGTTTTTAGGTACTACAAGACATAATGAGTCTGACTCTACGACTATCCGCCCATCCATATTTTCCAGACGGCCCTTCTTCGGGCGGCCGAGCTACTTCCGCCCGGGTATTTCCTCCAGCAGCGGGACCACTACTGTCGTAGCAGAGCTGGAAACCAGTGCTCGACCAGATTACCCAACGAAAACAATACCGAAACCCACCGTTTCTCAAGACGGAAATGCCATACAGCCATTCAGCCGACTGAAAATGCCAAAAGCTATAACCAGCTCCAGACTCGACAGTATGAGCTCAACCACTGTCGCAGTTTCGACACCGACTGAAATGCCGGCGGCTGCTATCAGCAGTGCATTCGAGACGCAGACCATGGCCACACTGTACGTACCGTCTGATCTCCCGAAAAAGACGTTTGGGAAGACGGAGAAGCCGGATAAAATTCGTCTCTCAGTCGGTAAATGAATCTTGGCCGCTATATATATTTGTCAGCTTATGTCCAGACTCTGTTCTTGCATTACAAGTCCATTACCCCATTTACCTCTCCTGCGGCCCACCCCATTCTTTCTTACCCCTGTGCTCCCCAGCCTTTTCCCCCATCAAATGACAAAGGCATACTTGGCTTTATTTTTGTTGACGACATGAACCGCAACTGCTGGCTTCTTGGGCCCTGAACATTTTGATATGGTAAGGACTACACCGTGCTGTGTTAGCACGTAAACGGTGAACGGAAAGAATGAGATTTATAGCACGAACATGTGAAGTTTTCACATGTTAGAACCCGGCATGTAAGGAGCAGCAAAGTTCTGGCGGGCCCTCTTTACATGTCCCTGAGGCCAACTTCCAGCACTGGAGCCATTACTAACTTCAACCACACTAGATCTATGAGCAAGTGCGCTGTGCTGGAGAATAGACGGGCAAGGACCCGACTTACAATTATTTTTTACATGTCAACCAGTGCTTTGAAAAATAAATTGCAAAATGAGAAATAAGTTGAAAAATAAAATTGAGAAATAAAAAATATTTCTATTTCTCAATTTTCATGTGGATAGAAATACACTTCATTTTTCATTTCTCAATTGTCATGTTTGGGTAAAAAAATTTCATTTTTCATTTCTCAACTTCCAAGATGCGGCTGGAAATATTTCTTATTTTTCAAGAATTTCAAGGAACAGAAACTTGACAGTTGAAAAATAAATACAAATATCTGGGCAAGGAATAAGCAGGAAAAAATATGGGAGTGGAGCAATTCGTCAGATTATGTTCAAGGAAGTTTTGCCGGCGTTGTTGTTGTTATTGTTGCTGTTGTCAGTGCTTTGAAAAATAAATTGCAAAATGAGAAATAAGTTGAAAAATACAATTGAGAAATAAAAAATATTTCTATTTCTCAATTTTCATGTTTGGGTAAAAAAAATTCATTTTTCATTTCTCAACTTCCAAGATGCGGCTGGAAATATTTCTTATTTTTCAAGAATTTCAAGGAACAGAAACTTGACAGTTGAAAAATAAATACAAATATCTAAATGTTTGAAATTAAAGACAGCAGGACAGTTTAATTTGTCTCTTTTCGTACGGAAACATGATTTTGTTCCCAAAACGACTCTCTTTTTCTGATGAAACGATTGAAGTACTTGGATTGTTAAAATGTAAGAGCAAGAGCAGCAAATTTTTACACATATCTGACTTTCCTGAGCGTAATCTAGTCGGGAATCGAAAACATTTAATGGTTTTTCAAATTGACGGATTCCACTAGCTACAACCATGTTTTTTCAGTCATGTTCTTTTTGTAACTAATATTTTAGCCTATCTGTGGTGTATTAGTCCAAAAAAATGAATGCACATAAATTTACTGAAAACCATATTTATCATTTCTCATTTTTCATTTCGAAATTTATTTCTAAATTTTCATCTTTATTTCGAAATGATAATGGAATGTATTTCTCAATTTTTATTTCTCAATTGCTGAGGTGCGGTAAAAACTTTACTTTCATTTCTCATTTCTCAAGCCAGCCCATATTTTTCAAAGCACTGCCGGCAGGGGATTGATTTGGGAATTGGTACTTCATGAGGACGAATATTGATCCACCTATCCTAAGGGGTTACAAAAGCGCTTTCTAAAAGGCTGTGCCTGCACGCCCTCTCGTTTAGAAATTACGGGCAAAAGAGGGTCCGATTTACGTTAAGTTCACAATACCTTATGAGTTTTTCCCTATCCCGTATCTCAGGAACCATTGGACCCATCCAAATGAGGATTACACAAAACAAAATTGTAAGCCTCAGGTCTCGACTGCTACCAAAATCAGTGATCTACAACGAGGCGTTCAGGTGTTAAATGAAACACAAATGTGACACATTGTTTTAGGATACCCTGTACAATAAAGTGCATGGCTCTAGACAGAGACTTGGGTTTTGGGCTTCAAACAAGGGCATGCCAACGCCAACAGATAACCTGTTGAAATTTGCGATAATATGCTTAATTTTCCATCCAGCTCTCACGAAAATTGAAATTAACAAGCATGGCAATTTTGTGAAACTACGGTGTGTGATTTTTTTCACGCAATGCGCAATTACACCAGACCAGTCATGTCACGACATGGGGGTGCCCCTGCCGTGCTCTAAAATTCGCGTTGTAAACAACACAGTTCTCACCGCGGGAATTGTGGAAAGACCATCGAAACACTTCTCATACATGGGCGACTGCTCGAGTCCGTACACATCCACTGGACGATCAAGCATTAGTAGCTAACACCAGCACTAATGGTCTAGGAATGAAAATTGGATAAATTCGAACATTCATGTTCGATGTAAAATTTCCATTTCAAGCTCGATCAAAGGTAAGAAGTAGATGTAGAATATTATGTATTATTCTGCGTGCTTATGAGTAACTTCACGAGGTTTCGACTACCCTCAATTTTTAAAAAGTTTGAGACGAAAAAATTCCTCTCAATCATTGCTTTTTAAATGTACTACTGGTACCACTCTGTGACCATTGGTGCTAGAGATAAGGGGTAAAATATCACAATTTTTTAATAATTTTTAGTATTTATTGATCAATTTTCTACCGATTTGAATGAATTTTTTGTTTGACAGGTAATTAAATTTTCTAAAGAACATATTCTAAGTTATTTGAATTTCAAAAAAGCAATGGTCGAACTTTTATTTCAAAATTTTGAAATCGTAGTATCTCCTAAAATAAATCGACTTTCCAAAAACTGTAATCAATTCTATAGATCGCGTGTTACTAAATAAGACTTGAAATGAAAGTCTTTAATGTTTGAGATTATCTTTAAGATTGGCAGAGAAAAAAGGTGTTACTTTATAGTTGAATAATAAATATACTGCCCACCTATGTGCTACAGCATGAAAATTCAATACATCTCGCCCTTGGAGTGATTCCCACCATGTGAACAAATTTATGATTGCGGATTGGCTCCCACGGGGAAGCGCCAAATTCAAGGAAACCCCGGAGTTCACTGCGTGTTTAGCTTTAGACCAAAATCAGAATTAAAGTACTAGAAACGCAACGACCCGGCCAATATAATTTCAGGTCCTTAGATTCTGACCCTGGTCGTTCCCCGCATATTTCGTGTTGCCTTATGGCAACCGTATTTTGTAGACTTGATCAACCCTCTCCCCGCCCTTCATGTCTTGATTTCTGAGTGGGACTTTTAGGGGCAAAAGGTCACCCGCATAATCTGAAGGATTCACGCGAAGTGGTCAGTATTTTTTCGAATTAAGTATAATTACGGATAATCATAATCATCATTTTAAAGGGGGAAAGTAGATGTTTTTGTTTTATGAGCTCTCTTACTGTTTGATGAACTAGAGATTAAAGCTCTGGTGACTTCATTACGTAATGTGCGGCGAGGCCCGGTAAAGAATTCATCATTTGAGAGAAAATACAAGATTTGCGTTAGCTTTGAACTAGTGTATCAATTTATTTATTTTATTATTCTGGGTTCTACATTTTGAATGTGTAAGCCTCTAGTGGAAAAGTAAAGTAACGAAATGAACTTAAACAAAAGAAACTTGTTTTTTCTGTGTAGTATTTTTGGATGTAATTTTCAGTAATTTTAAAGCTAGAGCATTTCTGAGCTGTAGTCGTAGTGTTTAATATTCGTGCTGCAGGGATAGATCTAGCATTACATGTGGTATAATTCACTTTTGAATTTATATTTCAATGGGATTCGGTATTGGTGGTGCCTAGTAAAAACATCACATTTAATTCTGTCGTACTTTTCAGAATTTGAAGAAATTCAGCCATACAAAATGAGACGCGCAGGGTTACTTCAGTTCACTCTAACCAACCGTGCCCGAAGCGTTCAACAGCTTACGCGGGCTTACCAACATAGAAGTCAAATGTCAGCTGAACATTCAACACCGCCGCAATTAGAAAGAGTGATTACCCCAATTTTCGATTCTCTGTTTGAGAACCAAATGGATGTCATCCAAACATACATGGAAAAGTTAATAGGATCAAATCATCCAATCCTAAATATTGCCAGGTTTGTCAGCAACCTCTTCAAACTTTGCATGCCTAAAATGATAAAGTGACCGGAGTAAAGTATAAAATTTCACGTTAAAATGTAGTTGAATTGAATGCAGGTTTCCTCTATTCGTCCTGACTATTTGCAGATTTGGAAGGCTAAAATAAAGGATTAGTTATTAAAGTGGAGTTGGCCTCGCCGAATTATTAGGGTCAGCCATAGACCAAGGCTGATAATTGTGAGAGAAGAACAGACCGCCAATTATTTACATGCAGCGTAGTTAATTTGGATTGTTGATTGAATTCTTCGATTAATCTAGCGTGGTACACGAAATGTATAGTATATAAAAAGTATAGTACAGAATATATTCGAAATGCGTAGAAAGGAGCATAGCAAAATTATAAAATTCCAAATTTTCGCAGTGTTGGGAACGGTATCCCGCTCCAAAGTCAAGGATGATATTGTAAGTCAACTAATTAAACCTGAAACTGAGTGTGCCTTAAGTTAGTGAGTTTTTACAAGAATTTTCATATGGTGAGAGTATGTGTTTCAGAGCTGAGTAATGACAATGTCCAAAAGGGATAATAAATGGAGACGTGTACATCATCTATTTTTAAATTTTGAATGAGGTCATGAATAGCCAATGGTTTTCTGTAAACTTAACAATTATTTCTGTGCTTGCAGGGAATTCTACTGCGACAAATTAGATTTTTTCCCCGAAAACGGTCTGCGTCAAGATGGAGTTTGGGAAAACATGAGAGGAACCTCGCCTAATTCGACTGGTTTGCGAGCCTTAATAGTCCTTTTGATGAGTAGAGCTATTGGGACGAGGCAGGAATTGGGCGCTGCAGAGAAAAACTTGTCAGGCGCCCCTGCTCTGGGGCTTGAGCCAAACTGCACAACCGACTGTGTAACATCGATAGCGAGCAAGTAAGTTTTGCACAAAAAATTTTCTGGAGTTGTTAGTATCTGATCAGTTCTCCAACTTGTAAAATTAGCTGGATAAAGGCTAGAATTTGTGAGCGACTGATTCCGAATTTTGTCCTGCAACTCCTTCCAATTTTTTCCACCAAAACCGTAGAATTCTATTTATTCTGATAGGTGAAGTCTTAAAAGTAGTCGTGTTAATGCACCGTCATTTTGGCTGACAGCTTTCAAAACTGTGTTCTCCGTAATGTACTTTTCATGTCGTAGAAAAATGAAGCACTCTCTGTATAGATCTAATACTATCTATTGGTTTGGCGTTGGCGTAAAAAATGGATAATATATCCGGCACGGAATTTTCTCTTAGTTGTCAGCTTGAGATTGCGAAGGTGGCTGTTTAATGTATTGTTGGCTTCAACGTTGTTCTTACTTTGTGAAACTATATTGCTTTAGAGACCATCTTGGGTTTCCGATCCGCTTATGCAAGTTTGTTTTTCATCGCATTGGTTCATTATGATCATCCTTAGTGTGTTTTACTTAAGATGCTGCAGTGTACCAGGGTTCCTCTGTCTCCTCGTGATAAACTAAAGGTTTTGAAGTTGGCACGAGCAGCTGCATAGCCGCACTGAATAAGGCTCTGTATTAATTTCTATTAATTCATTGTTTTTTATTGCAGGCAGAAGAAGCTGGCTGAAATCACAGAAATTATTTACGCAGCCTACCTCCTTCATGACACAGTAGTAGAGCTTCCCCCAAAGAATAACAGCAATGTTTCCGAATATTTTGACCGGGCCAGCCCCGATGCTATCGGACTCCTGCAGGATGGGAATGACATTGCCACACTCATGGGTGACTTACTCCTAGCCAAAAGTAGCGGTGGACTCGCCGAAATTCGTAACTCCCGCGTGACAGAGTTAATGTCCAATGCAATTGCCGACTATGCGGAAAGCCAGTTCCTAACTTCAATGTCCCCCGGAAGGATCCTCTCATTCTCGCCCTTGCAGCAACAGCCAGAATACATGACGAGAAAGAACGGCCACTTGTTAGGCAGTTGGGTGAAGGGCGGACAAGCAGTGGCGGAGGGAGATCTCTGCCAATTATGGTTCCTTCGTAATCAACTCGGCGTCGGCTCACTTCTCGGACACTCGTGCTACTGTTCGGTGCTATTAGGCGGGCACGAGGATAATGTTCGGAATCTAGCTTATAAACTAGGGGAAAATTTTGGTTTATTACTTCAGGTATGTACACTGCTTGCAATTACTATTATTTCCCCCTCACATACCCAATCCTCATTATACACTTTGTTCTTTTTGCAGGCATCGAAAGAAATTTCGTATTTTTTGAGAAAGGATAGTGAGATTGTGAAGGACGAAGGGATCGGGCCCGTGCGGATCGGCATATTTTCTTTACCTGTGATACATGCGGTGCAAATGAATACTCTTACGTGGGGTGCTGTTGAGGCCGTTTCCCGGAATCCGTTCCATAGCGAGGGCCACTTCAGGGTAAGTGCATCGCACAGGATTATTATTACATTCCTCCTTGGAGGAGGGGGCTCTAATTAACTTGGCGTAATCCGTCCTCGTCCTTCCAGGTATTCAAAGAGATCCAGCGGAACGCGAAGGCAATTGAAAGATCCATGGAGATGCTTCGGGAAATCCAGGACGAGACGATTAAGATCCTAAGTGAGATTCCTACTCCGTCCCCACCCGCGGTGCGGATCCTCCTCGATCTCATTCAGAGCCTAACGCAGCCGACATGATCCGGGGGACGAACGGGTAGAGAGAGAATAAGAGATAATGCAAATGTCAGTATCGCGAAGCAGTCGTCATATAATTGAATTTGGTGCGTTTAAGTTAATCGTGCATGAAACCGCGCTGAATGCTCAGGCGTGGGAGTCTAATATGTTTCACGTGTAGTATTATGACGCAGCCCGAAGTAGTCATCTCATACTGTTATTTAGGCTCTGTAGTACTTACGTGCTCTCATATATGTTGTTAAAGGATTGGAACCCATGTGGAATAAATCGGGTGGGAATATTCGCAGTAAGTGTTGTAAATGGATTTCACTGTGAGTGACACTCAAATGTCTAGTTTAATCTCTGGATGAATGCCTTGGTCGTTGTTTATTTACGTGTGAGGAACGTAGCGGTTCGCCCCAATGTTTTCCCATTTCCCCTCTAAAAGCCTCAGACACGTCAAGGATTGCGGCACGCCCAGTGTTCTAAAGCCAATATTCATTGTATCTGTATGCTGATGACGTGGTTTAGGACTGCTGAAGCTTATATTTAGCTAATTTTAATGACTACACGTTGAGTGAAGAACACAGTTTTCAGTTTTGACCGACGAAGGCATACAACTGCAAAGCTGAATACTTACTCTAATAACTTTTGTTCAAGTTGTCCTTGAGGGAGTGTAGGCGACACGCTGCATTCTGTGTCTGTATGAAAGGATTTTTTCCAGTGAATTTCAACTACCCTTACAAACATGAGTATTCCAGAGGAAAAAGCTAACAAACAGTTGACAGCAAAGTTGTGTCATGTTGCAGAAGATGGAAAAGTGCAAGCGTCCCATTCTCAATGAATTTGGAATGAGTTTCAGTTTACCTTGCTCCGGTTGCTTCTCTACCTGTAACCTTGCCTACACCCTTCCACATCTCCCCGAGGAGGTCATACAAGAATGGGACGTACGTAGTATGAGGGACTTAAAACAGGAAGGAGTATGCTATTTGCGGAGTAACGTGGCAGTACTTCTGGTTTTCTGATAAGTTTTCCAGGAAATGACGGGGAGGGGTCTGGTGGTGGGAATAGTTACAAACACATGAGTTTATTCAAACATTTCCAATTACAGGAGATTCTGTTCAGCCGCTCCTTGCGGACGCAGCTGGTTCGGCTGACTGAGTTGATGGCGTTCTCATGGGGACAGAATCTTCGTAAATGATGCGGAATGATTAACTTTTGGGCAATCTAGTGAGACACGTTGTGGCAAACTTGGTGGAGCATCTGAGCCAATACGGTAATTTCATTGGAAAGCAAATGTTGCCCTTGTGAATCTCTTCACAGTTCGCATGCTGCCCTTCCCCATGTGTGTGGAACCGATCATGATTAATGCAAGTGAATTTGTACCCATCAGGGTGAGGTAGTGCTCAGCGTTAGTTGTAGGAACGGTTTAGTGCCTGCATTACTAATTAATGGGGACGGCGTTTGAGTTCCCGCGGATCGATCTACAGTACCCTGACGGTATTCCATCCTTTACTTTTAGCGCCTCACAGCGTGGACTATCAGCTTTGCTTAAGCTCCCTGGTTACTCCATGAACTCTCACTCTAGTGACTGGAACTTGCTCGTTTCCACGCGTAACCATTAGCACCATCACACACACACATGCATTGCACTCCTCAAAAGTTTCAGTCCTTGAAATGGCACGTTGCTCCTTTGCAGTAACAAGCCAGCGCAGCGTATAAGAACGAGAATTTTCAAAGTTTCAAAGTGTGTGGATTTGGAATTTGAGACTGTAGGCGCGTGTGGTCCAACCCTTTCGATTCGTCAGAAACCTCATGGTCTCATGGTAATTGCTGTGTGATTCACCTTCCCTTCAGAAGACTCTCAAGGCTTCCAGGATGACATCTCGAAATGGCTAAAGGAAACATGGACGTGTAACACATGCCGAGTCCGGAAGTTTGGAAAAGGAAGTCTTTGTCCTCCAGGCTTTCCATGGGCTGGCACAGCAAGGATGAAATAAATATTGTGTAGTACGAACGTGTCTACAGTGTCAGATTACTCTTCGCGAGAGGTTCTTTTCACTTGATAAACAGGAAAACGTCAGTGTGCCTTGAGATGTTCATGGTAGACCCGGAGCCTTCGGGCACAGCTCATTAGAGAAATCAGAAACCGTGGTCCCCCCACACTACCCCAAATTGGCCTTTCCGCTCGGATCGCTCAGAGTACCCGGTGCCCTCGCGCACAAACTAATGAAGTTAATAAGGCTGAAACGGAAAATACAGACTTCTCACGTTGGCCACAGCCGTGGCTCACTATTCTCTCGTCGTCACAAGTGTAAAGACAAAAGTGCTGACTCGTGTGGGCTGGAATCATTATATGGCTCAAAGTATAATTATAGGCCTTCTCATTCCTTCGTGTAACATGGAGTTGACCTCAACATGTACAGTGCTGTGTGAGCTGAACGTGTGAAATGCGGAGGGAGGAGGCTTTCCCCCTTGAGGGTATATGTCTAAATGTAACGTGAAAGAATGTCCCTGGATATTTGACCCACCCCCTCCCTGCGTGTAATTCTCTAACATTATAGGCGTAGAAGTTTGAAAATAAACATGTCGCCTACCTTGCCACCCACCCGGTAATATTTGAATCACCGGTAATTATGTGGGATGATATATTACCCGGAGGCATTAACCTCTGCCATAGCTTCTCCGTACACTTTGAACTTCGAATGATGGAGGTTGTAATGGGCTGACAGTTCAGTTGAAGAAGTCGGAATATTATGCAAGTAAATTGATAATCTCACAGTGATGCCAACTTGTGCCCGTTCGCATTCGATGAAACGGTGAAGCTTCAGCAACACATTCAATAAATCGTGTTGAAGGTGTACCAATCAGATACTGTGGAAAACACATTTTATTCATTGACACATGATAAGATTAGACGATAAAATGATTTAGATCTAAGATTCATATTTGGGGTTAAACTTGTGATTTCGAGGTACATTGTGAGAGAGGTAGTTAGCACAACATGGTAAAGACCCTGTTACTTCCCATGCAAATCCTTCAAATTCAAACCCTATGAGGAAAAATGAAATGTTTGACAATGCCCTTTAGCGGTGCGAGACACACCGCAATTGCCCGCCCACCCATGATAATGCCGACATGTACATTCACATGTACATAGGCAGCTGTTTCCGGTCGACCTTGCAACAAATTATGCCCGTGCGTCCCCACTTTTTGAAAAAATAATTTCCAGTTCAGATATCCCGTGGGCATGAAGCAAGACGATAGAATGAGTGCATTATGCCGAAGTAGGCAATTATTTTTTGATCTTCGCAAAGTTCTACATGAGATCATCTTAGTGGAATAAATAGAATAATTTAACCATCTGGGGGAGTTTTGGCACGTGGCTGTCACAACAAGGTCGTTAAGACGACCTTGGTCCTAGAACATGAAATTAGTTCAACGACCGGCGTCCTTCCCATTCGTTTGGAGTTATCATATCCAACCAACCAACATTCACGTGTCCACAAAGTTCCTTCCAGAGGATGGTCTTTGCATTAATCCCGCATATGTAGCATCCACATGAAATTTAATACAAAAATAAATTAACTTCCAACTACTTTGCAAATACGGGCTTTCCATACATTAAGTCGTCACCATAGTGAGACAGTGGGTAAAGTTCACCCGCTTACTGCCCGCAGGCCCAGTATAGTGGTATCCTATAGTGATGTGATGACCATCGGATTGGATGGGCCATAAATACCAATAATCTTGCTCACGTCATTTCTACAAAACCCCCTACAAAGTCTACTGAATACAAATATAACAAGGAGGCTACCATCATCGTAATGAGGAAGGTCATACACAACACGTGCTGTAATATTCGTTTGATTAAACTGCCATTCATATAATGGAAAAGGAAGGATTTCACCATGACGTTGTCCAATCTTATACAAATCTCCAGATTGATTCTTACGACGACTCTTACGACGGAACATGATTCAAAGTATGCTTATTAGGCTACAGGATAATACAGGCTAATATCAGAACTTCATCAATAATATCCCAAATGTTTTCTGCAAAGGAGGCTTTGTGGCGCTCAACAACACTCATCTTGCATGGAACACATGCATGTTAACATAGAAAATTGATTCCGTCTCAAGCAACGCTACTTTTCATTCAAAACGTGTGGACGGAGTGGTCTTTTCCGGAGCTCACTCCAAAGCGAGGAAGAGTATATGCTCCTAAGCTCCTCTCTCATTTACTGTGTACAGAATTGAAGATTATATAGAATGTATCTATGTATCCCCGCATTCATATATTATTTCCCAGCTGTGCTCAATCCCCCACACAAAACATTCCATCAGGCCCGCCCTCGTTGTGTAATTCCGTATTTCCTCAGCCATGTCATCCCGCTCACCAGTGGTGACAGGACGCCGACACCACACTCCGGATTTTCCAGCTTTGATCTCCTTCAGTGAAGAAAGGGGAAATCTCAGGAACCAGTCATGCCTCTCACGAACAACTACTACGAGGACAGATGACAGATATGTTCATCTCAGTCAGTCAGAGCAACGTATTTGCACAGGAAAAAATTACATTCTCCTCCGCACACATTTCCATCCCATTTCCACCACTGTGGAGCTAGAACTCACAAGTTTTAATTGCCCCATTTTTGACGAGGGCCACATGCGTGTTCGTCCCACGGTTGATCCTATCACTCTCAACCGTTCTCGTGTGAAGATTTACCATCAACTGGTTCTTGAGCGTGTTGCTCAGCGCCGGATCATTGCATCTTGATCTTGCATGGAGGGGGGCGGGGTAGGGGGGTGACGGTTTGGATCCCCGCAGCAGTTTGCAGAAAGCACTCCGGAAGTGGCCGTTGAAGAAGGCATACAGGATGGGATTGACGCAGGAGTTGGATGCTCCCAGCCACTGAGCTATCGGCAAGGCCAAGTCCAACACGTGCTCCTCCAAACTGCTCAGCTCCGACGGGATCAACTTGAGCCTCACAAAAATGGCGTAGAGCGGGAGCCAGCTGGCCACGAAGGCAACCACGACGACGACGACCATCTTCAGCACGCTGGCCTTGGCCCTCTGATGGATGAGCACTGTTTGGGACACGCTGGAGTCGGTGGGGACGCGGCGGTGCCAGACGCGGAGCCAAATGCAGAAGTAGCAGAGGCTGATGAGGGCGAATGGGAAGAGGTAGAAGAGGAACAAGTTCACAATGACAAAGTACACATTCCCATTCAGTCGAGCCGGCCAAGTCTCCACGCAGAACAGCAGGGAGGGTTGCTTCTTGTCTGCGTTGGACAGGTCGAAGTAGAGGAGCCACGGGAGGGCCAACGTCGCCGCCCACATCCAGATGATCACCATGATGCGGCGGGCGGAGCGCTTCGTGATCTGACGTCGAAGTGGGAACCAGATAGCCGAGAACCTGGCCGTGAGACAGAGCACACACACCCGCGGAAGGGTATAGAGTAATTATTATTAGGCCCCAATCCACTCCGTCGTCCCAACCCATACCCGAATAAGAGGGAAGTTTATGGGGTAAATGGGGGGAAAAAGGAAACACTTGTACCTGTCCGCCGAGATCGCAACGAGGGAGTACACGGAAGCGCACACTGCAACGCCTTGGACATATGGAACGGCCTTGCACAGCAGCCATCCCATTACCCACGCTGAAAAATAAATAAATTCAAGTTGACACATCATCCCTTTTAGTTTTAAAACATGTCGAAGCACGCTCACTAACTCCCATTGTGGAGCTCCGTGTCTCCGGGGAATCAGTTGAATGACTGGGTACAGCAGCAGCTTTCGCTAGAAGTCACTTCCGTATTGGAATAATTTAATGAGGAAAATTTCCCTTACTGACGCGTGTGGGAGCAGTACAAGCCTCGGAACATCAGCCCAACTCTATTTAAAATTCAAATATTCCGGAAAGGCTCCCTTTTGCATCCGAAATCTAATGGATTTTCTTGGAGTCACAACAAGGTTTTCAGTTACTATCTTACTACGTAATCGGCTTTAACAGCAACAGATGGTTGCTTTGGTAGCGTGCATAAATTACGTAACGCCCTTGGGGTGGGTGGTCCTTCGAGAGGCCGCGTTATATACTGTCCGCGCATTCATATAAGCCTATATATGTTAAAAAAAGCGTTACTGTGGTAGGTGGTGGGTAATTTTTTCAACTTTTGGCGCTACGTCATTTATGCACGATACCTTTGGTCGTGCTCACAGTGGTTCATGGCATGCCATGACCGTGCCGTTACTACAAACTCGTCAATTCGATGTAAGATGGCATTAATTCCGACTAAATTATTCCGCTCGGAAATTTGAAAAAAAAAACATTTTCCATTGGAATCTTAACGTATTTAAGTCTGTGATCAAGAGTCAACTTTTTGTCTTGTTGTAGGGAGAACAAAGTGGAATTTGAAAATTTCAAAGCAGTACAAGTCGAAGGTTGAAAACCAGTTTAACAAAGAAATATAAACTTACGGACATAAACGTTGGATATGAGAGTCGGGGGGAGGCAGAACGTGAGGACGAGCAGATCCGCCAGGGCTAGGTTGAGAATGAAGTAATTGGTGACAGTTCTCAATTTGGGTGTTTTGGCCACAATTGCAACGACAAATGTGTTGCCAATGAGCCCGACGAGCATAACGGTGATGTAACCGATGAAGAGGATGATAATGACGGCGGGCGAGTGTCGCAAAGGGGTGGCTGTTTCCGCTTGAAATCCATCCAGGGTCCGATCTGCTATCCCGCCTGCCCCGTCGCCACTGTTGATGTCGGGTAGCATGTTGTACGCCCGAGACTCAGCCTCCATTGTGATCACTTAGACTTGTGAGGTGAGGTCGTCGGTGCGAGTCATTAGATAGTCTCCGAGATGAACCATTGTGAAAATTTAGTTACGGATGTGCGGCCGTCTTGCTCATTCCACAAATGTTTTTAAACGGGCCCCTTCCTGGGCAATGGCTTCAAGGCAACATAAATGGCCAAATTAAAAGTCGAGGTCCCGCTGAATGGCCCGGTTCTGGGCCGCAGTTGAAAATGTTCGTTGGCACCTGACTGACCACCAGAGTTGTAACTTTTGCTCAAAATAAGTCTCACAACGAAATTCTTGTAAATTTACACCTTAATTATTATTACTATTAATTATTTTGTTAATTATTATTAATTATTATTATTATTATTATTGAAGTACGCAGGAAGGTGAGCGATAATTGCAGGTGTAGTATTGAGCTTGGCCAAACGGCAAGACTCTTTGCGTGCTACAGAGAGACTTATTGGGAC
>WJFA01001009.1:0-25857 GCA_009870155.1 Pseudobourletiella spinata | reverse complement strand
TTTTAAGGCCTACTTTGTAGGAAGGCGCCCATGTCTGGTCACATTAGATTCCACGATTCCACCGGTCAACAGAGCACTGAAATGTAAGAACCCCTGGGAAATCCAGAATTATTATTGTTATTGTGCAGTGGGGACTCCCATGAGTGTATGCTATATTAAATGAGAAATATGGATAATTCCCCTCATATTGTTACCAGAACCAGTTCTGGTGGCTGTGGCAGTGACTGGTTCGGATGATGAAAAGCAAGGAAAACTTTCGCGTGTTCAGGAATTTCGTATTAGACCTAAAATAGCACGCTTAATTTTGCTATACTTCCGCTTTTGAAATTTTCATTGACTAATTAAAAAATGTGCGAAAAGTTTGTTTAACATTCTCAATCCAGATTCCAGATTTACTTTTCAGGCTGATGTGGACCGAGCAGTGGTGGCGGCGAGAGCAGCATTTTCCCGTGGATCTCCATGGCGCTCAATGGATGCATCAGCCAGAGGACGACTGATTCTCAAGGTTAATATTCATTCATTTTTATAAATCTTATAGAGCCGAGCTCTAAATCATCACGTTTGAAGTGTACTGGCAGATTATTTTTATCCAAAGTTCAAACTTGGATTCCCGTCAGAGATAATTCATGAGAGCTAAAACATTTTTTGTTTGATTGAATGTTTTCAATGTAAATATGCCACTACATGAGACTGTCCACGATTTTGTCTTCTAAATTCCATAATGATTATCTTGCTGGTTCCAAATGTGGATGTCAGCTTTCAGACCTCATCGAACGGGACAGAGCTTACCTGACCGCCTTGGAAACATTGGATTGCGGAAAGCCAGCAGGAGACTCGGATTTTGATATTACTTGTGCTGTTGATACCTTACGGTATTTCGCCGGGTGGTCTGATAAAATTCATGGGGACACCATTCCAGCTGGTATACAAGTTTTCCTACTGGGAATTATAATGTTAAGACAACTAATTGTAACAGTACAGCTAAAGATAATTATATTTGTGCAGATGGAAATGTCTTCTCGCTAACCAGGAAGGAGCCCGTTGGAGTAACGGGGCAGATCATACCATGGAACTATCCAATCCTCATGTTATCGTGGAAACTGGGACCAGCCCTTGCCGCGGGTTGCACAGTTGTGCTCAAACCAGCCGAGCAAACTCCTTTGACCGCGTTGTACATCGGCTCACTCATCAAAGAGGCTGGCTTCCCCCAAGGTGTCATTAACATCATCCCTGGCTATGGATCCACTGCAGGCGCAGCCTTAGCTAGTCACATGGACGTGGACAAAGTTGCCTTCACGGGATCCACGGAAGTAAGCATCATCTTCTCAAACTAATTGAATGCAACTCATGAATTTTGAAGTAATTATAAAGCAAGTTCCTGCTTCAATTTCCCAACCCTTCCACAACAGGTGGGACGATTGGTGAATGTTGAAGCCACCAACAGCAACTTGAAGCGAATCACTCTTGAGCTCGGAGGGAAAAGTCCGGTGGTCGTGTTGGCTGATGCTAATGGTAAAGAAACGCACAGTTTTTTGTGAGGATAGTCCATTGCTTTCTCACAATATGAATGTGGAGGCGGTGCTGGGAACTTATTAGTAATTATATGGCTAGTTGAGGAGGCTGCTGAAATCTGTCACGGTGCTGTGTTCAACAACCACGGGCAGAATTGCTGTGCCGGCTCCCGGACCTTTGTCCAGGCCCCAATATACGACGCTTTCGTTAAGAGAGCCAAGGAGTTAGCACAGCAGAGAAAGGTCGGGGATCCATTTGAGGGGGGTGTCCAACAAGGGCCGCAAGTAAGCATTTGGGGAGCCTTGAGTCTGTGTGGCCCTTCTTTGCCGGTTCATTTATCATTTCTTTTGGCTTTAACAGATCGATGCGGATCACATCGCCAAGATTCGGGATCTCGTTGATTCCGGGGTGAAGGAAGGTGCTACATTGGAAACAGGCGGGTCGAGGATAGGAGACAAGGGTTACTTTTTCGAGCCGACGGTGTTCTCCAATGTTCAAGATCACATGCGCATTGCAAAAGAAGAGATATTTGGACCTGTGCAACAAATTCTGAAATTTACGGATATTGAGGAAGTCATCTCACGTGCCAATGCAACACCATTTGGCCTGGCTGCAGGCATAATCACAAACGACCTCAACAAAGCACTTCTGTTCGCTCAAAATGTTCAGGCCGGCTCAGTGTGGTGAGTTTCGTGGGCACACCGTTGTATGGGTTGGTTTGCTTCTGCATACTGCGCTAACAGGGAAGTTCCTTTGTAGGGTGAATTGCTACGACATGGTCGTTCCGCAGGCACCATTCGGGGGATACAAGCAATCTGGCCAGGGTCGTGAACTGTAAGTAACGTGGAAGTTGACCAGTGACATTGGATCTCATATTGTCATTATTCTGATAACCACTCCTTATTTTGTATTGTCCACAAGGGGAGAAGCTGCTTTACATGAATACCTTGAGGTGAAGACAATTACCATCGCATTACCGAAATAGTTGAACCATGATCCTGGCAGCAAGATCAACTGGGTTAATCAAGATTATGATCCCTACAATTAATCATTTTGATAAGATTCTTCTTGATGTCCATTACCAATTCTTTGAGATGTTGGGAGTGATTATGGATTGATTCAGCATTGCAATGAACATTAAAGTCAATTCCAGTTACAACATGAAAAGCATAGAATACTCATTGGAGGAACCATGTCGAATCATTTTCAACTTCAACGGCACCTCCAACTTGGCCTCCCGTTTGTGGTGCGCTGCAAAAACTTCTGACATTAAGCAAAATATATTTTCAGATCAACACATGCCTCGTGTGTGCGTGGTGCAAATTTTGATACTAATGATTTACAAAAAAATTTGTATTTCATTTTAAGACATTCATGTGGGCGGCATTGCGAGCAGGTTGAGTTGGCAAATGAATAATTGAAAAACTTACTCGGAAGAAGGGAATGACGGTGTCGTGGTGAGTGATACAAAATGCTGTGTGTATTAATCACCTGTTTAGGCTAGGTAATTCGAGGGGAAGGTTGTCATTTAAGCTGATAGCCTTGTTTGACGCAGTATTTGAGGGAGTATGGGGTATCTTGTGATTGAGGGAGGGAGTATCTTTGTGGACTGGCTCTACGTTGCATATGGTGTGGCGGCTATGCACCTCGGGTGTATTAGTGTCCCTTGTAAGTCTGTAGTTTGAATCTAACTTTGATTCCTTGAGTTTTAGATGTTTTGAGATGTTTCATTGTCAAAAAGAAGTACCATAAAATAATTTCCATAAAATAATAATAATTAATTAAGGTTGAGAATTCTTTTCAAGTCAATTTGAAAGAAAATTTTAAGCATTAAATTTGAACAAAAAGTATTTGTGAGGTAATAATACAGGGTGTCCCAAAATGATATGTCCCATTTATTTTTCTTCCGGTACCCGAACGTCTTGACCTAGGACAATGAATGTGGTTGCAATCGAAAGCTGAGATTTTGAGTATTTGTTCGGTACCAGGCTTGCTCAAATCCGACAGCTGGTTCTGAAGTTAAAGCACGTGGTAAAAGTCACATGCTACTTTTATATTATCGCAAACTGTGACCTTTCCTGCTTATATAACTCCTACACCAGATGGCGCAGAGGCATCCGCAATAGTGCATGTGATAGGTCTTTAGCTGCCGCTTTGATCTGTGTGCACCATTTTTGGTGCTACCGGAAGTCCCAACCCCCCAGGGTGGGGGCTTGTCTTCAGAGCACGGAAATAGGGAATGTTAACAATTCTTGTGGGAATTTCCATCAGGATTTTAATGCACCTAAGGGTTCCTCCTCTCTTGAATCTGACCAAAAGTGGCAGTGATAAAACTAATACCAAGCATTCCTGCAGATGGAAAAAAATATTCACCAAAAGTTGGGGTTAGGCCCTGAGGTCACAAAACATTGAAACACTTGGCTTTAGCTTTACCGTATATCGCCTGTTGGTCTGATAAAATTCACGGAGACACGATTCTAGCTGTTATAGAAGTTTTCCTGCTGTCTGATTCATATTAGGGCAACTGATGCAAAATTTTAGCTGGGAAATTATGCATTTGAACAGATAGGAATATCTTCATGCTGACGAGGAATGGGATTATTAGTATGGATACCGACTAGGACAAAGTTGCCGTCACGGGATCCACAGATGTAAACAGCGTCGTCTGACTGAATACAACGCATGAATTGTCAAGTAATTATAAAGTAATTACATGACTAAATTTCCGAATCCTTCCACGGGTGGGACGATTGGTGAATGCTGAAGCTACCAGTAGCAACCTGAAGTTAACCACTCTTGAGCTCGGAGGGACATTCCAGTAGTTTCGGGCCTTTACGAGTTTACCAACCAATCTCGTGGCATTTTGTTTACAACAGGTCGAAGGAAACCCAACCACCGTTCTTACGCACGACGAAGCCCGACCCCAAGGTCCTTAGCGACCAAATCTCTCACTTTTGTAATTCACTCTTAAAATGGAAGATTTTATTTCATGGTGTAGGACTTTTATATAATTCTTCAGGCGGAAATACTTGAGAGAGAGAGCACAAATCACACACCGCTCATGCACACACAATCCACGTCACACATGTAATTTTCTTTCTCTCCCGCTCAAAACTGTATAGGTGAATCCTATATAATGAAACCATGTCAGTTAATTTTCCAAATAGTTTTTACTGCTGGAATTTGTACAATTGTCTACCCAAAATATTATTTCAAAACGGATTTTATGCGAAATTGACTTATCATCACCCTAAAATACCTTGAATTTTAAAAACCCTGCCACTATTAACTTGTATATTTTTTTGAAAAAACATCAAAATTGAGGACCCGGAAATTTAGGAAGTTAAATATTTTGAGTCTGCCAAAACGAGCTGATATGGTTTGTCACTCAACAATAAAAATGAACGTTAGCGAGCTCAAGTATCCGCTCAGTATAATTAGTTTGGTGTTAATGGTGAGGTGAGTACTGTAGTAAAACCATTTCAGATAATCCCCGCCAATAATGGCGTTTGAACCCGCCCAATGCAAAACCAGTAGTGTAATCTAAGGCTCATAAATACAATGACTGTATGACTAGTTTTCTCATTTGTTCAAAACCCCTGCGACATGCGACATCTGGCTCTATATTTTATTCGTCTGCCCCCTTTTCTGGGGAAGTCCAGGAATAATTAATCCTTCGAATGCAATACATGTGATTAGTGTATCCAGGTTCATTGACAGTCACAAGGCATTATGTGATTGTGTCATATGTCATAACATCTCACAAAGTTGACATTGTTGACTCAGCGTGTCATGTTCAGCCAAGCAATACATGCGGATAATTATTTATTAATCTGCTGCTAAACTCAACTTCCTATAAGCTATAGCAGCTGCTGCAAAGGAATAATTTATTATTACTTTGCCGGAATTAATGAGTCGGAGTTGATAGGCAAAGTTGAAAATTCATAAATAATTGAGAATTATGACTGTGCATGTTATCGATAGTGCCGCGGAAGAGATGAGGTTACGAGCATCGTAGTCGGCGAGTCAACGAACCCGTTTTCCCCGGATTCGAAACTCACCCCACTGTTGGTGGGACTCTTATTGTACTCGCTCTCTTCTTTTTACAAACAACTTCTCGCGACAGAATTTCAATCGCTTATCCCGCAATTTCCTACACATTTCCCGTAGAGAGGCTCATATAAATAAAGCTGGTTAACATCCAATACTACTTTAAAATACAGTATCACTGAAATTACTAGATGTTTCACTGACGTCAAACTTTGCAAAAAGTCAGTTTGCGGTACTAGTAAAACTACAGTACGGCCCCTTCCTATACTTTTGAAATGAGTGATACTTATGTCTCCAACTCTCTAAACATCTTCCTTAACCTGCCATATAGCCTTTTCATGCTTTTTCAGTGTGGACGGACCGGTGTGGTGAGTTCTGCCTCTCCCAACTTTTAGACTTTGTCTTGCCAATGCCAACCACCAAGTAATGTGAAACGAGGCAGAAGCGGTTGTCACTGAATTGTCATTTTGGTGGGCAATGATCTCTCAGGCAAAACGCCCTAGGAATAGTCATGTTGTCGGAGAAATTAACCTTAGGTGATAACAATGGCCCCAAGGCACAACTCCGTTCATTTGATCGTCATAACATGATGATTATGATGATGACGTGGATTAGCTCAATGGGATTTTCTTGAGGCTACAATTATCTATTAGGTGCGAAAACAAGGGGGCTGTCTACTTGTAGATGGACCACAATGTGGCTCCTGCATATCGCATTGCCTCACGCCCACCAGGATGACACTGCGGCTCAACAACTGACTGAGACTATATGGGACAGAATGACGCAAACAGAAGACAGAGGCAAGACGTCAATTGGTTCGAGTATCAATTCGGATGAGCATCAGTCTCCAATCTGCACCATGGCAACACACACATTCCAGATTTTCGCTCTGGCCGTACTGGCCGCAGCCGTTCAGGGAGGCGAAAAGAGCTCGACGGAACTTACGAGCAGCCTGTCCATCCCGAGTGGATTTCGCCTCAACTGGTCTCATCAAGATCCAGAATGGATTACAATCAAAATGAGCGCTCCCGCCAAAGGCTTCGTCGCTGTCGGCATTTCACCGGACGGGAGCATGACCGGAGCAGATATGATAATGGGCTGGGTGGATTCTGACGGAAAGGCCCACATCAAGGTACGTTAAATCTGTAATGAAATATTATATATATGTATATGTTATATATATATATATGATTGACACCAGGACACTCACGGAGTTGGGAATACGAAGCCTCGTGAGGACAAAGTCTCCAACGTTGAACTCATCCGCGGGGTGGAAACGGAATCGGGGACGACAATTGAATTCCGACGCAAGTGGGATACTTCGGATGCAGAACAAGATATTGCGATCAAGGTAACCCGAGGGTTATTTTTATTTACAATGTGCGGGTTGCTCCCCGTGATTTTACACAATCATTTGTACTCCTTTAGAATGAAACGCAAATTCTGATTTGGGCGTACAACCAAGTGGATCCCAAAGTTGCGGATGACGACGGAGTTTTTCGACCGCCGTACCACTTTGAGAATCGTGGGTCCATTAAACGGAACCTCATGGCGGACTGAAGTTCCAACTTGCAGCTTTGTGTACACCGATTTCACAAGATACTTTGATTATATGTGACTGTTAAAAGTTAGTTATGAAACTCTAACTGGATTTGACATGATGTATAAATTAATGAATAGCCCCTATACTTCAAAGTCACTGAACCCCTGGATAAATTGTTGCCTGTGATAGTCCGGCGAGTTGGTCTATTAAATGTTTTTATTACTCCTTAATGCACGCGCATTGAAAATGACAGAAAATATGGGTAAGAATCACTCGGTGGTGTTTAAATATTTTGGCGTCGTCCCTTCCCTTCGCTGAAACTGAGAGCCTGTTCACTACAATCCATTTTGCTGTCATCCACAACCAACAAAATCATTGGCTCATTTGTCAAAATGCGTCAAAAGATTTAATTCCTGACTTTTTAACCTTCGTAAGCATAACACACACATTTCCTACTGTTTTTCTTGCTCTCGCCCACGACACCAGTGAACACATGCGTTGGCTGACAACTGCGTTCCTTAAACATTCACAACTTGGAGTTCTCTGACGTCTTATGCGTTTTTGCCCCAAACTCCCCACACAAATGAATTGGGCTTCTGCTCATTAGACAGTTCTCCTGTCGTCCTCACAACAAAGGAATCCATGGCGTATAGTCCAGGCCCAGGCGTGAGGTAGAGCATAGATAGTAATTTGTTAAGGTGTGCGTCGGAATTACATTCAGTAGCCTCTGTTACGGCGAACGCACAGATTTTTTGCCATTCTATGAACTCCTGCGGCTGTCGCCGGCTGTTAGTTGAGCACAGTGTGATGGTATTCTACAGCCAATTATTATACTGTGAAATTGTATCACATTCTTATGCACGCCACCACAAGAAAAGGTGGACTGGATACTTGCGTTCGCTTTTTCACTCCAGGCAGTTTATATAGTATGCTTGCAGTTTCTCTATTTATAAAATAAAACTTGTATCCGATTCCCTCATGAACGTCACACGCCCGAGCCATAACGCGTATGAGTACATACTTTTGGCTACTAAAAGTGCTTCAACCTTCCATCCTCAATAGTACTAACTCGCTTCCCACACGTATAGGCCGCTGATTAAGTGAGCTCTAAACGGTTGTTGGTGATACTGCAAAAAGAATCCGTGTATTTTTTGTGAACAATCTACGTCGTCACAAATCTTCTGGAGGGCCACACCCTATATGGAAATGCCTATAGAATTAGATCGAATCTCTCCAGCAGCGTTAATAAGTTTTTGAGTCTTATAACCTCAACTTCATTGGTTGCTCCACCGACCAGAGAGCGTATAATTATAGCTGCTGGGCTATAATAATAGCACTACGCTATTTTGGATTGCGGATCAAAATTGCTCCGAGCTGTACTAGAAAACTTGTTCGGCCATTGATGCCCACATCTGTACGACTGATGATGATCGGGAGCTAAACTCTGACCAGAGTGCCATGATTCAACATTTGCCATTTTGTATGGTAATGAATGATCATGTGGGAAAAGCTGTAATATGATGAATGTCCTTGTCCACATATGAGCGGGGTAGTATGCGCCCTTCAAGGATCGGTACCGAGTCTCCCGTATTTTGAGTTTGAGGCTGCGGTGATGGAGATGTAACCCCCTAACGATATACATATCGTATGGCCAGACATTATTAGATCAGTAATTGTTATTACCATAATCTCAAAATAATCGTAGTCGTGACTTTTAAGACAAATTATTGTGTATATATTAAAAAAACGGGGGGAACAATGGCTGACGATGATGAGCTACTGTATAACATTTCCACTTCTTCTTAGCTATATATACATATACATATACATATAAGCGGCCATTCAGTGACCGCTCCCTCCGCGTCCAAAAATGCTGTTGGAGACCCCATTCCGTTTTTATCATTTAAGTTGGTTGCAATGATGGGAAGTGAGCTACGAACGATTAATACGGGGTGTCCGTCTAGAGTGTTTCTGTATTCCAACTCATTGGGAAATATATACGTAAGTGCAGCCACTCAAGCCAAGCCACAGAGCGATGAACATGGGAAAGATCACACAGGGCACACTAACACGCTGGACTAACATTGGGGAAGGAATGCTTGCAAAAAGAGTTCCTTGTACACGCCTTAATTGTTGCCGCCTGGTCCGGCTCCTATATACAGAGTAACAAAGGGGATAAAACAGAGGGAGTAATAATTTGCTCTGTGGCAAAAAGAGATGAAAAAATATCTTGGAGACTGGGGAAAAAAATCCCTGGCTTAAGGTATAAAACTGATCGGTGGAACTTTTGGAATTATCAGTTGCCTTCACAAGCCTTTCCAAAACACTCGATTTTGCAAGGATCATTCCAGCCAACCGGCAAACCCAACCCGTCAAAATGTACAAGTACTTGGTAAGTGTAGTGGGGGGTTTGGAGGATCCATTATATATCGATCCGGAATACATCTGAAAAAATACAATAATTATTAAAACATAAGACATACAAGTGTGCAAGTAAAATCCTATACTAAAAGCCAACCCAATTTCGTTTGACAGTTCGTCTTTGCCATGATCTTCGCCGTGGCCCAGGCCGCTGCCATCCTCTACACTTCCAGCGGTCACCTTCCATACTCCCACGGATGGACCGACGGACCCAACAACGGAGTTGGACCAACTGTTCTCGTTGCTGCCCCAGTTGCCTACGCCGGATTGGGACACCATGTTGTCTTGTAAACGACTTGAGAAAAACCACATCCGAATCCCATTACAGAACCTCTCCAACAAATATTTTCTCGCCCTTCCTCACTCTTTCCCAACATGGAAGTTTATACTATGACCGTTTCCGATCATGAATAAAGTCCTGAGGGTATAAAATCTTCCTACTCAAAACTTACAACCTTTGGGTTGATGTTGATATGTTCTCTCTTCATTATTATTACTTCGAAACGCTGTACCAACTGGAGGATCCCGCCACATAATAATTCACGGCACTCCGGTGCTTTGTTTCTGTTTTCATGCAGCATTGAAAATTTGTAGTTTTTTTCTTTCAAAACGCATAGAGGGACTCGAATTCTCACAGTGACTGAGCATAAATAGCATCATTTATTCATAGTTCATCATCATCAACCCCCAAAAAATAAGCTAAAACTCAGTCATGATCATCAGATCCCACCAGGTTACGACTTTGGGTTAACTAGTCGCAAAGTAGTAGCTATAAAAGTTGTAGCCCAACAACTGGAAGTCATCTCGGTATTTCAGGAATAACTGAATCATCTAGATATCAAAAGTAAGTGCCAAGCCTCTATGATATAAATACATCACAGACACATTTACACCGCAGTTGCATCCATCCGCAGTGTCTACAGACTTCTCAAACGTGCACACACCTTGCGCCTCGGGATTTTCGCGTAGAAATCTATCCAGTTCTTCTCTTGCCCATTCCCAATTATGGCATTGTCTCGCGGGAGGATAAAATTTGACGGGAAACCGAGTTTGTGGAGATGATACTCATTCATGGAGGCCAAATCCTCTTGCCGAATGATATGATCATACCTAATGCGACACAGGCCGCACTGAAGTGAAATCGGCTGCCAATGTTCGTCGTAATCAGTCGGCTGAAAAATAAAAATTAACGAAATAAAGAGAGAGGTGTTCAAGTTTATATCAGATCCAAAACACATCATCAGCCACTGTGCTCTGAACCACTGAAGATGCAAATTGAGATCCCGTCCATTCATTTGATGGCGCGAGGCATTGCTGACAAAATTTCCCGAAGAACAAGCTCACTGGACGCAATTATGTTCAATTCACCAGCAGCCATTTGACAACTGCAACGCATACCTGAAAATTGGAATGAACTCCGTGAAAAAGACCTTACGTCAGTTGATATCAGGTACTCGATGAACTCCTCAAAAGTCGGTTCCTTCTGCTTCAGAGTTTTTACCCCTTTCCTGGGTCTAAATTTTCTCTGGATTTTCACCCCGTAGGATCTAAAACATCGGAAGAGAAGTAGGGTTCACAATGATCCCCAAAAGAAGCTGAAATAACCATTTTATCGTACCTGAAGAAGAACATGCTATCAGTCTTGGCCCGCCGATGCTCAAGTTTGTCTTTGTACGCACTTACCAGGCGAGCAAAGGGGTGCCTCACGAGTAAGATTCTCCTAACTTTCTCCGATATTAATGCGCTGCCATACTCCTGCAAGGTATATCAAGAATCCCCGTCAATAATATACATAAAATTTAGGTATAACTTGATAAAATATTACATTTATATTATATTGATCTCAAGGAAACCAATTCACCTCGTCCTTTATTTTTCTATACATATTCCGCAAAACGACCTGGGGTGGTGTGGTTCCGATTACTGGGGTCTTCCCGTCAGAAAACCTCATGTGTTGAATCTTCCCCATTTCTATCAAAATGGTTAAAATTGCGTTTCCCCAAGTCGTACTAGCTGCCTGGAAAATAAATTTTGATGACTTTCACACAACGCTTCGATTTGCCAGCCAAGCACAGTCTTCGTGCACGTTTGCAGGACGTACATACGTACTTTTGGCACAAGACACCACATCTGGTCCAGATCCTTAACGTAAATCAAACTATTTCGAACAAGCCTCTCCTGTCTTTTCATCCGTGCTTCCTCCACGTCATCCGAATCTGCAGGTGTACCAGTCAGCCGATGGACGTCAGTTGTTAAAAGCTGGCGCCGTGCCCTTCGAGCACAGAAATCGTCAACACGTGAAGTCAAGTTGAGCACTTGAACTTCACAGAGGGCAAACGGTCTGGCTCTCATTTCCGCGTCGATTCGGAGTGTTATGAGGGTACCAAGTACCCAGAGGCACAGTGCGGTGAGAAAGAATCCTACTAATAAAATTTTGTGGGCTAGTTTAATTAATTTTGGTTTATTTAATGTGTTTATAGTGGGTGATCGGTCCATTTCAGGTTGGAAAGGTTTGTGAACATTTGCTTCAGCAACAGAGGCTGGTATCAGTTTGAGGGAATATCACAATTACCAACAAGAGTCTCTCTGATCTCCTCTGATCTGTGTGGAGTAAATACGAGGATCTCGAGGATACGCTGTGGTTTACTCCAGTGTCAATCAACCGCTTGCTATGAACGTCTTCGCTGCCGGAGGGTATGGAATTAGCAATACAAATAAATGTAAACGAGCAGCCCAGTTATGACGGTCTTGCTGGGTGATTTTGACGTGGCCCGTCTATGCTTTGGGGTTTTTGTCCTCTGTGCACAGCTAATTAAATTTCATATTCGCTTCCCTCTTTAGCTCAGCTAACAAGGGGACATTGTCAGGTGTCCGCAGCGCACAGAACGGATACCCTGTGCAGCGCAGAGCACAATGTGGGGAATACGTGCAAACTGAAAAATCCCATGTTAAATCCCATAAGGATTTTCCACTTTTGGATTTCGAGCGATTTTTGAAAATACGCTCAAAACGGCTCTATTGCTGTTGAATTTGGGTATTATCCACTGCGAGAGTTAAAAAAGCCAATATTTTTCATTTTCTGAAAATTTCCCCGTCTTGAGGTAAAAAAAAAGTTTCGAAGCAAATTTTTGTTCCATGACTCACCGTTTGTATTAATGGGGACTCACTCGAAATTCAAAACTGGAAAATCCTTATGAGATTTAACATAGGGTGTCGGCGCTGTGCACCGCAGACACCTGAAAACGTCCCCTTGTAATAAGTCCCGTAGTAGTTTCCATTCCTCGTAGGCTTCCACATAGCAGATGATCTTGTACGCGTTTGCCGTACTTTTTTCATATCTAACTGATCGAGTTAAATATTGATACACATCAATGTAACACACTATTTTTTATTTTTGTTGCATATTATAGCCTGTCAAGCCCGATGCAATGTTAAATAAATGTTTTCAAGCAGTTCTGTCTCCCGAGTTTTTAAAACAGTCGAAATTTTATTCACTTTGGTTTGTATAACAAGATTAAATATATGTTTTTGCCGACTAGTCGTGCACAGCCAACTTGCTGTATCGCTCTCTATTGATTACGTCGAGCATGAACTGAAGGGGGGAACAGTTGGAGATGTCCTTCTGGTCCATGACGTACGCCAGCTGTTGGGCGGAGAATCCGGACAGTAATATGGCACCTGCCTCATTCATCTGAACGGGGGTGGACATCTTCCCTGAACCTTTCGCCCTCAGGTTCCAAAATACGATTGTTGGTAGGGTGTACCCCTCCTTGGCGAAAAGTGCCTTCGCAGCGTCAAAGTTGGTCACTGAACTGCCCATAAAGGCCTCATCAAACTCCATGTCGGTGAAGATGAGCAGGACGGCAGGCATTTGCTCTTGCTTTAACTTCTTTTCCTGGCCTAATGACAGGATGAGGTGGAACACTTTGTGAATATCAGTGTTGCCACCCCATGGCATTTGCCGCAAGGACTCCACTTTATTGACGAGACTCAAGGTAGAATCGAGATTGTGGAACGAGGGACTTTCGTGGAAAGTGATACAGATGGAGTTCCAAGGCGCCTCACACATGTTCATTGCAATTAATGTGAGTCCCATCGCGGCCTCCATCGGCTGTCCGAACATTGAACCACTTACATCGCAAACGCAGATAGCATTCTTCAAAAGGCTACTACCTGCAAGTGACAAATATTCCCAGTTGAATCACACATTACTGAATCTATTATTATTAAAAATTACAATAATGCTTTTCTTTTTCAAAAACCTTTCTTTTTGATGTCCTCAACCAGAGATTCCCACTGCTTTTCAATGACAATTCGCTCCGTTTCAGGAGTATCTTCATCAACAGCCATCGCTCTGGCCAGAATCTCGACCGGCTTCAAAGCTGCACCTGCAACATGAGATTCGGGTCGCTCCAAAAAGGCGGCGAAACGATCGGCGTCGTGCTTGGTGAAAGATTTGGAATTTCTCTGCATGCACTTGCTAGGAACTCGTTTGTAATTCACCTTGTTCCATTCCCCTGCGGACATGGCCACCTCAGGAACTTCATGAAACTTTCGCAAGGGCACACAATAAGATTTGTGATAGTGCTTTCGGGCCAAGTAAACTGCAATCGGCAGCGGCTTCGTCCTCCATTCGAAGTCAGTCTCACCAGCGATCTTGAGGATTTCCACGGCAATCGTACTGGCAATTAAGGTGTATCGATCGAAATGGGCCTCAATGGACGGAGCCCACTTGCCCGCTAGCGACACAGTCATGTCACCCTTCTCCTTCTTCTGAGCTGCGGCCAAATCCTCCGTCAGCTGCTTCGCGAAACACTGAGCGATGCGAACGTGGAACAAACGATACTTGAGGTTCTTTTCAAATTTTTCCCGGGCGAATTGAAGGCGTAATTCAGTTTTTTCCTCCTTTGTTAACTTATTCAGGTCTTTACCGAAGTGGCTCGCTATCTTGCTGTTGTACAATCCCGTCTCTTCAAAGTCGTACAAGTCACAGGCCCTCCCAGACGCCTTGCGCTTTCGTCCCAGTCGACGGACCGAATGCCCCCGATTTCCTCCTTTGTCATCCCGACTCATGTATGGATGGATATACCCATCGAAGAGGATGATGATGAGCAAGTGGAGGCAGTCTTTCCAGTAGCCAAACTTGAGAAGTTCCTCCAAATTCTCGTACAGTGTCCGCGGATGGTTCTGGTACAACCAGTAGAGGCACATTTGGTATTGGGACCGGATCCCTTTTCCACCTCGGATATCCCGGAGGACAGCAATCAATTTTAAAGTATCTACAGGACTCTGTTTCCATGATCGCTCCAGTAATTCCCGCGTTTCAGAGTTTTCCGTCTGCTCAAGAACGTGGAAGAAAAAGTCCACGCGGGCATCCGCCGACGTCTTGTAGGTCGGTGCAAAATTCTCCGTCCGGGATTTCTGACTCTCTTTCACGGCTGCGTCCACGAAAGGGCTTTCAGGCGCAACCACTTCAAAATCTTCCTTTACACCAGTTTTCACTGAAGACGGGACGGAAAGGGCCTTCTTCGTGTCATCATCACTAATGACAGTAAAAAGTTGTCCAGCATCCAGTGTGAAGTCCTTGAACTTGGGCTTTTGAATTTTCTTTTCTGATGCCTTCCCGCTGGATTCTTGACCCTTCGCCTTTTTCGCTTCCGTGGCCCCTTCTTCCAGGGTAACCTTTTCCATTGCGTCACTGATCATACTCACCGGTACGTGACTGACGTGGAAGCCGTCTCAGACTGCTTCGGTAAGTCAACTCTCAAACTGAAACAAAGTTATACAGAGAAAATGTCATGTAATTTCAAAAAACGGCGCCTTCTTTCAATGCACCCAAGGAGCTCACACAACTTTGTATTTACTTTGACAAAATGTGGTAATGGGAACTGGGAACTGGGTTCAGAATGTGTGTCCTCCTGTCCATCATCATGACAACTGTGGAAACACAAGGGTACCCTTGGTGGAAACATATACAAGCGGCTCTATGAGTTTACCAAATCAGGTCCGCCCACAACGAAGGGACGTTTCTTCTCCAAGTAATTAGAAGAGTATCTCACTTCCAAGAGGCTCGAAAATCAATTTTTAGCAGCGTTTGTTGTGTCGAAGTACGGAATATATTGTGCTTTCCCAGCTGTTGACCGATGCACCTGGCCGGTCAGGCGTGGCTATATGTATGTAAACTGGTGAGAGATGCGAGGAATAATTTTCACCGGGTCCCAGCGGTGCACTCAGAGACGTTACCATAAAGCTTCAAGCCTTCAACACTTGCACAGGCAGAATGAGAGGCATAGGCTATAGTGTGCCCGTCTAAAAAGACGGCAGGCAACCTCCACATATATGAGGTTGACTAACTCGCGAGAGCCCATAACGTCCATCCATACTACCCACCCACACATCCCCGTCGGAATGAGTCACAGAGAAGTCACTATTCAGAATTCTTGTGGGCCAAATGTTGGTGGTTTACCGTGAAGCCCGCAGTTGAGATGAGACCGGAAATATTCTGATTACCAAAATCAGTGCAGAACTGACAGATAAGCGTATCTCTTCCACGGGCCGAGCCCAGTTCCAAAAAAGTTCACTATGTCAAACGTTGTGGGGCAGAACTCGAATGAAATGCAATGTACATGTAGCCGCATTCTCTTCTTGCAAAGATTTTCGGTGAAATCAGCCCCGGCTTGAACATTCTGTCTGTTCTGTTGTGCATACTAGTGTGTGTAAATGTGCTTACTTCAACGTTACTCAAGGTCAGGTGCTTGAGTGTACACGCCTCTCATCCTTTCGGGAAAATGTTCTCCCAGACTACATGTACGTTCGTCAGGCTCGCTCTCAGTCAGTCAGTCTCAGTCAGTCAGGCCTCGTCAGAATGGTGAAGTAATGGACAAAAATGCTCACGAGCTCCACACGTAATAAAAGCTTGCATGAGAAGAGTTTTCTGCGGGTTTCGACTAGGATTATGTCAAGTTTAGGGCATAAACGTCGGTCGGCACTCCCCCTGATGAAATGAAACCACAGGATTTCAGAGGATTCTGCGGATCATCGGAGGTGCATTTCAGATAGCAGAGTCTAATGAGCGAGGAACGTTTTCCATTCTAATTACAAATTATGCCAAATATCAGGGCGCTTCTGCGGTTGGAGCATTTTCGAGTGAAAATCTATATGTACAGTGATCTGTGTTCCTAGGAATCATTCTTATCTGCGAAGAGTTTTCCAGAAATCATTCCTATCTGCCAACAGCTCTTTTTAGCTCGTTTAAACTCATTTACATTTATGATTGAGTGGATGCAAACTGCGGTTACGACGCAAGCAAGTTTACCGAGTGCATATATTTGTTTGAGTCTTGAATTTTGACGAGAGTTCACTCCTATACGAACTCCCATATAGCAGTAATATCATACATTTAGAAACTGCTATAAGGATGGGTGGTTGAAGTGCTGAGTACAGAGTGCTGTCCAGCTGTCCATTGCACTCTGTGTAAACCTACTACGCTACGTGAAGAGTTGTTGTGACAACCTCTCCAAAATCTTGTAATATGCTCATAATACATTTGATTAACATCATGAGATTTGATAGAAAGAACTTGAAGGAGCCCCTTCCATTATGAATGTGTCGGTCATGAGGACAAGGTCCAACGTAGAAAATGATGAAAATCATTTATATACTGATCCAATGCAACATGAGTGAGGAGTCATCCGTTCTTATATACCGTGCCGGTAGGTATTTATCAGTTGAAAGCTTGCCCTTGGCAATTGTGCACGTTCAAGGACAGGCAGGTAAAAAATATTCCAGCCAACTTTACATGACTGGTGATGATGAAGGGCATAAAAGACAATATGTTTATGGCTCCCCACAATAATACAAGTTACTCGAAAAGTAGCCACCAGTCAAAGCAGATTTAAACCTGTACAGGCTTCACAAACTCCAGACTCATCATCAGACATGGCCGTGACATTTTTCAATGGGAAGAAGATGCCCCTCGTGGGGCTGGGAACTTGGCAGGTAATTCTATAGTATTATGGCACAGCCTAAAGTTTTTTATAAAAAATTATTCTTTAACAAACGGTAAGGTTCTGTGGTGAGTGAAAAAACTGACACAGCGGTGTAAACAATCGTAGGCCACGAATCCCGAGGAGCTTGAGACGGCTCTGGATACGGCCCTCAGTCTTGGCTACCGCCACATTGACACGGCGTACATGTACCAGAACGAGGACATTATAGGGAGGGTCCTTAAACGCTGGATTGACTCTGGGAAGGTCAAGAGGGAGGAACTGTTCATTGTTACCAAGGTAGGCTCACCCGAGGCGTCATAATATGAATAACAGATTCGCAGTGAAGAATAGATGAGATACCATTTACGATGCTGGTGATGAGGGTTGAACGTTGAACGCCCTGATTTTGATTACCCTAATCTTATTGTTATTAATTTGGAAAAATGCTCAGTTGCCCATGATCGGGATGAGAAAGGACCTTGTGGATCATTTCCTTGTGAAATCACTGAAGAGTCTCCAGCTGGACTATGTTGACTTGTACCTAATCCATGGCCCCATCGGTTTCCAGTACAAGGATGATGCCACGCTTTTTCCCACGGAAAACGGGAAAGCACTGGTAGACATGACGACCAACTTGGAAGAGATTTGGGCGGGGATGGAGGAACAAGTGGGCAAAGGTCGTGCGACATCTATTGGAATCTCCAATTTCTCTAGCATCCAGATTGAGCGTATTATGAAAGTGGCGAAAATTCAACCGGCAAACAACCAGGTACTACACGTTGTTATTTGTGAACTAATGAGCAAGTTTAACATTTTTCTCACGCGGATTTTAATCATAAACCTTATGGGGAAATCGCATAGGTTGAGCTCAACGCTTACATCCAGCAGAAGCCATTGCGGGAGACGTGCAAGAAGCATAACATTACCGTTTGTGCCTTCGGCCCCATCGGCTCACCCGGGAGGAGGGAATTGTACAAATCCCGTGGGATGTAAGTACCCTTTCGAAAGGAAGTAGAGTTATTGCGGGATGCAGACGTTGTTTTTTGGACAGTTTAATATGTTGACAGTGACTGGGAACCGATTCCTATCTTGGATGATCCCGTCGTCGTTCAAATCGCCAAAGCTCACGGGAAGACCACAGCGCAGGTCCTGCTCAAGTTCCTGGTCCAACAGGATATCGTTGTCATCCCCAAGAGTGTGAATCCTGCAAGGTTGAAAGCCAATTTTGAGGTATGGGATGACATTTTCTAGCTGTGAATCAAAGCCATTACTATTTCATCCGGTACAACTACACTGTTTACAACGAAATGAATTTTACTGTCGTTTCTCCTCTCCAGCTGTTCGACTTCACTTTGGCTGAGAGCGAGATGACAAGCATTAATGCACTTGACAAGGGTGCGGAAGGTCGCACATTCAACTTTTCAAAAACTTTCCCGGGGTAAGGAAATTAATTACAACATTTAGGTGCTTATATGGATTTTTATAGTATTGGTCCTTTCAACTTATGCAGGGTCGCCGAGCATCCTGAAAGCAGTCCGATTTATGGCTGAGTGAATTCCGACGGAGGATTTTTTATTGAGACTTTACAAAATCAGGCATGAAATTACTGCCATCCACTAAGATCATGAAAAGTTTGTGTTGTTAAGGCTCATGCCGACAAAATGTAATGCATATACATATGCAGAGTTACTAATGCAAGTAAAAAGTTTCACTGCATGGTGGCTCCCTCAATAATACCTAGTTGTCCCATGGAACTGGGCGAGTTTTACTCGTAAGTCATGAGGGCGGTGGATTCTCCGCCAGAATTTTGTTCCAAAATCATGTAAGTGAGAGTATATATGCTGTGAAAGTAATAGCTTATGAGCTGCTCGTTCATATTCAACATGGTTCAGGAGGTTTAGCAGATCATTCTCAGACTGCATAAAACTCCTGCACATTTACACCATAATCATTCACTCAAAATTCTTTGACAGTTGTAGATTAGGCTTCAAAGTGTACCCCGTGCACGTGAGGCAGCTAGCGCCAGAGCTTGGTTGAAAGGTGATACTTACTTCAGTTCACATCACATCACAGGCTCTGAGGGATTCTATCGTTGTGGGAAGTGAGTCAGTGGATCCTACACTGACTCCCCCAACCCTAACGAATAATAAGACGGCTACAAGAAAACTACCTGGAGCGCCACTTCGAATCTGAATTCTTATGGAATCTCAGTCATGTTTCACTGTATACGTGTGAACGTGTATAAATTAGACATACAGTCATCCTTATTATTGTTTCAACGAGATTTTCCAAGGATATGTGGTCACGTACATGCAGCACAACTATCGCTTCTGGCCTTCTGCACAGCGATCGTCCTCCTTGTCTTGCAAAGCATTACAATGATGAAATCGGGAAATCAATTGCTATGCTGAGGTGAGGTTAGGTTGCAAGTTGCATTATATTCGTCACGAAAAGCCTTAGAATTTCAATTCAAGCATTACCAATTTTTAGTGTGTGGGTGGGCACGATCGTAAGAGACATTCGAAAGTTGTAGTTTACTGAAAGTCAAGGTAGCATTAACTGGAATGCTCCGACCATTGCAATGCATTTTTGGCTGACGTCTATTCTAAAAGTCAGCAGTTTACCGAAAGACCTATCACTATCCATGCACATTTCCGGCTCACTAATTGCTTGAGAGTAGGGGCATTTTGGATTCCGGGCCTAGTGGTCGTTCTAAGGGTCACAACCCAAGCAGCACAACCACAAATAAAGAACGGTAAATATTCGTGAAACGGTGTACGGAGCAGGGCTTTGCCACATACTTGGGTTTCTAAATACTAAATAAATAAGTAAAATATTTCAAACACGTGTTCGGCATTTGAATACAAAATCCTGGAACGCCTATTTAGGTATTTTGGATTTGGAACTTTTGATTGCGTCTTTGATTATCCCCGTTCGGTTCGCGACTGACGCTAACTTTTGCGTCGGTTGACCAAGCGGGGACGCTCACTTTATTCTTTCAACATTGCCTTGCACCAATTAGAAACTCTCTTACAATAATTAGACTTGAAGCCACTTAGCAACAAGAATCACGAACGCCCACACATCCACACTTGGGAAGGGCTCGTTCCAAGAAGCGGCCGGATAATCCCTGCTGAGTGTGCAGGACCAGGCCGTGGTCCAGAATACTAAGCACAAATAGGGAATGTACTATAATAGCGGAGGATGAACGCGTCCGTTCACCCTTCGCCTAAAAATAGGTAAGGAGGGTAGGCGAGACCGAAAACAGGGCAATAAAAATTTCTGTCAACCGTCAGCACATTGTTGGCGGTTGACGGAATCCATGTTCATCCATCCTCCGAATGGATGAATAATTGTTAATTTTTTAATGTAACACAACACTGGTACTACTTATATTACTATTAATCATTTTTATTATTTAACAACGACTCCCTCACAACTTTATTTTTTATTATATTATGATACGATGATAGTTTCACTTTCGCGTTTGCGTTCACGTCATGGCTTTTTCATTTCATGGGAGTTTTCAGCGGATGCATTTTTAGTTTTACAGGCATGCGCTGTTCATTTAGTTTTAATTTTACTGATTTTCATGCAGGCAATGTTCCAATGAAACTATAACGATGCGAGGTTGAAAGGAGAAGTAACACGTCTGAATTCCGGTGTTTAAAGGGTCATAATGGCCTATTATGTTGCTAAGAGGCAGTGATGGGCTAGGACAAGGAGTGTTTACATTCGTAATATATTTTCAACCGATATGCTCAAGGGGAGTCTACTTCATTGCGGGAGCTTGGAGATGATCTTACATATCATCACAGATATTTCAGGTGACTATAACCAACAGTTTAACATCCTTTATTATTATAGCTGTACTTTACCGTGGAAAAAATACAATTAACAATGCTTACTGTCTATGTTTCACTGGAATGAATAAAGTGTTTCAACTACATACTCGGAAAGATAGTGAACCGTCTATATCACTCAAGTAATCATGTATGTCCTATTACACCAAAGAATCGGCTGGCAATTACACTCAGGTAATATTAATAAGGGCCACGTAGGATCGAAAGTCACTATATTCAACACAGTGTTTGTTTTCTCTGGAATTTTATTAGATGTGTACCCAGTGTCTCAATTTTCAATGGGGTTAAATTATCAATTTATTGCGGCGAGCGTGTGCAAAATTGTGACAGAAGTTATGAATGAAATTTGTGAGACAATCAAAGACGAGGTTCTTCGGAAACCAACCAAGGATGAATGGGATCAAATTTCCGGGGACTTCAGAAGGAAGTGGTCTTTTCCGATGTGTTTTGGGACATGAGGATCAAAGAACCTTCGAATTCGGGATCCCAGTTTCGAAACTACAAATCATATTTCTCGATCGTGTTCCTTGTGTTAAACAGATAGATAAATTTATTAAGGTCGATCTAGGCACAGTCCTTACGACCAAATTAATAATAATAAAAAAGGACGAATCTTTGTACAGTTAAAATTATCACGAGCTAAAGTTCGTGAGTCCAGCTCACGCTTTATTGCATGTATTCTAGGTATACTTGTCTGATACGCATAGCACTAGTCCAAAAGTTGTAAATTTTTAGGTAGTTGGCACTATTTTCGTTTCAAAAGATGTTAAAGATGAAGTCATCTTTTGGAGGGTTAAGAGGTACGAGGTCTAAAAGAAAGCGATTTCTTGGAGCCCTGTAGTGTGGACATCGAAATATAGCGTGAAAAGGGTCCTCGGTTTTCCCTAGATTGCATAAATCACAGTGGTGCTCAAGGTATATATTTCCAGAGTAAATTAACACAATTTAGATGCACCATGTTGCGAGTAGAGATTCGGGGGGAGTTCACTCTAATATTTTGCAGTAGATTAGTGACACTCCTTGGAATTTCATCTTGTAGAATCTGTTCGTACCTACGTGTTTTTAAGGCATTTTAGAGTAGACAATTTAGGGTTTTCAATGAGCATGCGCACATCATAATCAATTAATGTTTTCTTTATAACTAAAGCACAGCTTCTTAAAGTTACTCTTGAAAAAAATTGTACTTAGATTATTTAAAATCAATGAGAAGCTTGCGTCCTCCAGGAAACTATTTAGGGAATGGAACCAGGGGTTATTTACAAAGAGCTATTTCGAGGTAACAGTACCTGCTTATCGAATGGTTTTATTTGCATGCAACAATTCTGTATAGGAACCTCATTACAGATCTCAATAGGTAAAAGTTTTTATTTGCAGTGTTTCTATCGAGCCTCAGGGCATAGGCTGGTACAGAAGTGAGCGTATTATAGAGGTGCCGGAGGAACTGGCTTTGTATCTTTACAATATTATGCATAAACTTGAGTGACCACATCGGAGCAGCATAGAGCAATACGTTGGACACCAATGACATGAATAACTTCTTGCACGTTTCAGTAAAATTAATCTTTCCCCTCCAAATGATATAAAATAGCTTTGCGGCGGCCGCCTTTGATTTAGTGCTGAAGTATTCGAGCGCGGCATAATGATTACCTGATGAACAAGTAGGAGAACCTAGATAGATATAAGACTTTACAATTTCGATTTTCTGTTTATCCAGTGTAATTTTACATCCCGAGGGAGTCGGCGTCCTTTTCTGTACACAACTACTTTGGTTTTGCTAAGGTTGACCTTTAGATTATTTTTGACAAAGCGTCTGCAGTCGGCGAACAGAAGAATATTTAAGCTTTTTTCACTGAAATTAATGCCTGGTAGATTCAGCAGCGTTTTTACTCCTTGGTGGTTGTGTATTACAAGAAGAAGAGGTGATATTGTTTCACCCTGAAAGACTCCTTGCTGTCTTTCTACATTATCTATGAGAGTTGAACTAGTCGATAGTTGTATGCTGGCGGCATGTAAAAATGACTCTGATAAAACAAATCTCTCAGCTCGGTTTCAGGTACATTAAGAAATTGATTGAAGACGTGATTCACAAGGTTTGTCTAGCCAGCGAGGAGTGATGGTTGGACGAAGACTAAAAAAGGATCTATCGGGGATATAAAAGTTCCCGTGCGCCCCCTTCTCCCAGTGTATTAACGACCTGTCGTTTTACGGGGACTGCCTTTCCGTGAAGGCGAGCCGAAGTTGTATTTATTTTTTCGAATTATTAATATTCTGCGAATGTCCGAAGTTAATCATTCTTGACGTTACGTAGGATCCTTGTTTTAATTTCTAAAAATTTTCTCAATTCTGTGGACATCTGAGTTATGGAATCAATTTCGTTTATTTCTTGCAAGTACAATTTAATGGCCGACAACAAAGATGTAGAAGGGTAGAGAAGATGATGTGAGCCAATTTCGGATCCCAATGTTTTTCCCCTCAGTTCATAGAGGCAAAGTCCTAGTTCCGTCGCAATCCATAGATTCGGCCCCCCTAGAATTTATTTTGAGACCCCATAATTTCGAATGTAAAAGCCGTGTAATATCATATATTCATCTTTATCTGAGGTGCCAGATAAATCGTACTGTACGACTTCTGTCTTTGTCTTTAGGGTGAAAGCTGTGGTTCTATTGTAAATGTCTGTCTCTCACCAATGCCCTAATCGGTGACTGAGCAATCTAGAGGTCTTCCAGTAAGATTATGAGAGCCGAATCCGTAGTTACGGAAATTAAGATTTTGCTGAATCAAAGTCTACAAAATTTTAATCATCCGATACTGTGACATCTTATGACAAATCCCCATTCTAAAGGATTTCCCAGTTTTTAATTTCATTTAAGTGCTCGCGAAGTAATCGAAATTGTATGCATTGACATTATACTCTGATTGCTATGTAATTTGCAAAAGGGTTTAATATTGATAGTTCTTAATATTCGAGAGAATGTTACCGACGTACTTCAGCTTGAGAGATTGATGTTAGGGGTTTTTAAAAATCACTCGATGTCCATTCCTGGAAGGTTAAATCCCTATGCTACTGATGTGATAAAAACTTTTTGAACTCAGAATTTGGCAATCACAAGCTCCTGGGGGACCTTTAGATCATACACAGCCCCCCAATACCTGTGTTAGGGTTCGTCTTCTATCTCGAAGGACCACTTGACCTCTTGTCAAGAATGCGTAATCGTTCAGGATCAGTCGGGAAAAAAATCAGGATCAAGGAGTGAGAATAAATAGGTGTTTATTCGTCAAAGCCTGTCACCCCAATGATCAGAATGACGTCATAGATCATGACTTTAAATTTAACTATAATTTCACACTTCGTTGTTTACAATAATTTCATTAAACCATTACGCATGCTCATAGCAACAATATAGAATTTGTAACAACCTGGGTTATCACAGTCGAGGTTGAACCCTACTGAGAAAAGCCATGTTATTGAAAAAAAATTATCTGAGAAAAGTTTCTATCGCAAAATGCAAAGAATAGTTTTTCAAAGTACTGTAACCCTGCAACAAGTATGGACCTACTTTTCTGTAGCCGACGCTAATAATTACCATGCATTTTGCCGTTCATAGCTTAATCGGAACGATTCACCCGCTCATTGCTTGTGGAAAGCAGTAACCGCAGCTATCATTGCCAGTCATCGCTTGTGTATGTTAAATTTTTACACAAGAAAAGTATGGGAACGGTGAAGTAATCCGACAGCCGACGATTCGGGTAACGTAGTCCGACGATTGTCGGATGGAGAGTAAACCTATCCGATAACGGACAATTTGGCAAGCTAATCCGACATCCGACAACTGTCGGGTAGTATTTTCAAGAAATCCGATTGCGGTAATCGTAGTACATGGCAAGCTCATCCGACAGTCGACAGTAGTCGGATAGACACCAAAACTAGTGATCCGACAGTCGGTAAGCTCTTATGTTTCTCAGATTAATTAAATTAACCAGAATTTTTCAAGCAGAAGGCAGTGCATTTATCCCCGAGTACACACAATCTCTTATAATTATGAAGAAATGGGTAAAGTTAATTGCGATCCGGCATCAGGCACATTGCATGGTATCAAAACTTACTGATGCACAGAAAACCGCTGTAAATGTTATATATAAACATGTTATTGAAAATGTACAAAATCTAAGCAGTGCTATCTATCTAAGCAGAATCTAAGTTTTTATTGCGGAATTTACATTCTGAGCTATAGACAAACCGTAGAGATCCCTTCATCAGAAGTAGGGATGCCAGATTATCCGAACCTCAAATCAGGACTTCTGGGGAAACTGACGTAAATATTATGGGTCAAAATAAAACAAATGATTTTTAGAAATATGCTAACTCACTGTTTTGTCAATTAATAAACCTGACAAATGCCAAATTTAAAGACCTGCGATTACCATGTGCAGGTTTTCATGTGTCAGTCGTGGAAATGTGTTATTTGTGTTGTTTGTTTTT
>WJFA01001008.1:0-25870 GCA_009870155.1 Pseudobourletiella spinata | reverse complement strand
TAAGTAAATCTGTTCGTTAATCAACACGCTAATACATACAAAAAAATTCGGCCAAGTTCAGACGAGAATCGGCTGAGAGCAGCCGAGTTGATTTCGGCCGCGTTCCGGCTGGTTTCAGCGGAAGATCCCTTACTGTATGTAGCCAGCAGCCGGAACTGATTTAGAGTGACACACGTATGGTACCTATGTATCCCGCGTCCGCCAAGTTTTAGATTTATAGCAAATAGTTCGCTCTAAACTCAACTTGAATAGTTAAGCTGTTTTAGTGTGTGCCATCGACCGTAATCAATATCGTGAAGATCGGCTTGCTATACTGCGATACAATTTGATGACGGTTACCAGATGAAAAATCCGCTTTTCTAAATAAGAAATGGCTTTTCTAACTCGAGGTTAAGCGCTCTGTTCTACTGCATGCAAAAAATGAGTTAATGCCTTTTTTTATGTTTCATGAATGATTTTGATTGACAAGTGCATCGGAATTTTCTTGGGAGGGAGACTAGCTAAAATCCAGCAGTTTATTTCAGTAGAGAATAAATTTTTAGAAACATCAGTTTAAATTCCCACAAGAACTTAATTCGCTAGTATGACGACAGTCTTAAGCCAACTTTAGAGTTTTTGTTGAAATTATAATAAGTTATGGGGTAATTCCTCAAGATATGTCATTTCCCCGCTTAAGAAAACCAAATTTTTTAAAACCTAATTTTACTAATCATGAAATGACCTCATGAATTGAACGACGTAACCAAACAATAAAATCACAACTGCTTCGTTGTTGATAGCACACAGCTTAAGAGACAAGCTTAAAAAGATTTACTCGATCCTGAATGAGTTGGGCCGGACCTCAACGAGTGTCTCGTACTCTCCCTAAACCCTTGTGTCCATCCTCTGACGCCGCGAGGAAGACACAATTTCAAATTTTATCTTGAATCTTGCAAAGCTTATTTTTGGACTTCATGAACTTCATGAAATATGTTCGTCGGTGACATTTTGAGATAAAATATTTTTGAAACTAGGATACAGCTGTGGAAAAGGCTTACGGGCATGTATATTCCGGGGGCCCGTACATATAGGAAGTGCTAACTCCGAGTGGATCAGCTGTTAACCACGCTTCAACTCTTTTGGACCACAGATTTAAAACTCACCGCGACCCTACCAAAATATACATTCCTTTCCACATGGAGCGCAAAATCTGGTCCGCTTAAAAGATCCTGGTGTTGGGATAGAAGTCTCTCTGTCTCCAAGTCTCAGTGAAGTCTCTATGTACTGCTAAGAACACCCCAGTACACGAAGGACAGAAACTGTAGATAAAACGTTTGAATTTTGTTGACTCCAGTGACAGTGACTGTTTGATCAACTTCATTATATTTCGACGTTTGCTGTCCCGGAATGCCGGATAGGGACACCGGGACGGTTCCGCGTAATCCAGGAGTATTGAAAACTCTAAATTCGATTGTTTTGAGGAAAAAATTGCGAATAACGAAAGATCAATAGGGTTGCCCTCAGGTATGGGCGGATTACACACCCAAGTAATCTGATTACATCTCAGATTACTTCAGTTTTTCGACTTCATCGCAGATTACAGATCACTCTAATTTTTCCTCCAGATTACAGATTGGGTGTCAGTCTGGGTTTCCCCCCAGAGTACAGAGTACTTGCACCGAAATCTTTCAGATTACGGATTAAATTTAATCAGATTAATTCTAAGATTACACATTACCGCTGTTAGTTTTGCTCCACTAAAGTGAAGATAAAATTAAAAGGATTTTTTGTTGAAAAAACACGAAAGCTAGAGCATAAAATGCGTTAATAACCTAGGTTAATCTCATTTCGAATCCGGGTAACATAATACCCGGTGTTATTTGTGCGGTATTTATGCCATTCAAATGAGATATCCAAAGTGTAAGATGTATATTTTATCTAAATATTAGGCAATCTATCATGAAAACATGAGTTCGGATGTTTGCGAGTATGATGATACCCGCTTTGTAGTATATGTCAGTAAATGTAAATTTTGTGCATTTAATGCTTCATTTTAAAGTGTTTTCAACGAAAGTTTCATTTCATACCGAATCCGGGTATCGTAATGCCCGCTAGTACCTCTGCATCACTCTAGGAGTGTCATTTCCTAAGTTTCAAGTTATTTCATATTCATATTTCCGCTTCATTTCGTAATAGACTGGAAAAAGTATAATTTCGGGCATTATGTTACCCGTTTTAGCGCCAGGAACCTCGGTTTCTTTAATCAATGCATGTACGAAATCAACATCCTCTGTGATGTGTGCTCACAATATGCAGTTAATATGCCATTTGGGAAGAAAAAATTAAGACGGGTAACATAATACCCAGTATCACGTTAGACACCGTTGCATCGTGCAGCCTATACACAGGATGTTTTGCGAAAAAACCGGATTTTCCAGTCGAGGTCTACTACATCTGTTCAAATGTAATCTGTAATCTGTGTTAGACTACAGATGACTTTTCCTAGTCACTGCAACGTATTCCCAGCGTAGCTACGTTATTTAGTAAATGCTTCTGCCGTTTGCATATACTGCTGCGTGCAAATAAATCGAAACGAAAATTCCGGCTTATTAACCCGCAGTCTTGCAGGTAAGTAAGATCGTCAAGGTGTCCGTCGATGCGTTTTTGCATGTGGACAGGATAGTCCTTTTTTATCGGTCGATATGTTTGCTTCTTGGTTGAATTCGTAGATGTGACGTATGGGCCTAGCGGAAGCCGGTGAAAAAAGCATATTACCTGTGATGAGCAGGTTATGAATTTGGGAGTGTTCGTGGTTGAGAAGAGAGGACAAAAACTTTATTGGGACGATAGAGTCCACAATTTCATTCTTTTGGAACTTTTTTTTGCAGTTGGGAAGGTGGCTTAGGTCAGTATCTGGGTTGGCATTGTCCATGGAGCGGTTTGACCCATGTCAAAAGGGTCAATCTGAGGAAATCAGTCCACATTTACTTACATAGCTTTAAATAATTCCTCAGATACGGCAAAATAACGTTTTTGCATGTGTTCAAACGGACAGCGGGGAATGTATGTATTTACACGTGTATATGGGCATCTCTCAGTGCAGCAATATCAGCAGTGGAGGAGCTACAGCGGGAATCGTATGCATTACAAGTGTATATGGGCAATACCCACTATGGTACAGTGAGCCGTGGAGAAATAATTCGTCGATGTCATCAAAATTTCCGAAATTTAGGTCCCACCCAGACCAAATGATGACGAAATTAACATTGCGGTTAATTGCGGTGAGTTTTACCCACCCACCGACCCGTCTGATGATGCAATTACTGGACAGCCCCTATAAGTATTTTCGAATCTTACTTCTGGTAAAAATGATTGAAAGTGGCAAATTTAATCGAATAGAATACTACTAATCCGTTTGTCCATGTGCTTTATTACCTGCGATAAGCAGGTAATAAGAATGGCAGGGGGGTAGAGAGACTGTCAGAAACTGAGGCCCTTCCATATAAGGAGCTGTTCGACGGCACTGTTCACAAATATTTTTTGATTTTTTTAAATTGTGCTCAGAGGTAATTTGAAGTGGTGGCGGAAACCAAGACACTTGGCCGTTTTTCTTGAATGTCAGAGGCGGGCTAGGTGAAGGGTCAAAGGATGGCTTTTCAATAAGTATACATGTACATCAATGCTTTTAGTGCGGGTTGTTGTTGTGCTGGGAGCTGGACTGATTGAAGGGAGTCCACCTGCGAGCAAAGCACAGTGAACCTGCTGCCTACGTGACACTGTTTGGGCTTCGGAGGCAGGATTGGGAATTGGGAGGATGGAAACGTTTTAGCCGTGGGATGTGTCGTCCGTGCGGATGTGTGCAATGAGGTCTATGGTTACCAAACCACGCACACACAAACACAACGACACAACACACGCACAACGCCTGCAGAGAGAATTTTTCTCGTTTTAATCGCAGGTCTTTTAAATTTGGCATCTGTCAGGTTTATTACCTTTCATTTAGACGTGTAGCAATCATTTTAGAAGTTTAACTGCGGTTGTTGGATCACAGTTTACGAAAAAATAAGTATCTGAGGTAAAATATGTTCTGAAACTGAATAATGAGTTGCATGATATTTTTCTCAACAAATTGGGTAATGGGAAATATGAGCAGCGGTTGTAAGGTTTTTGTAAACTTTTAGAATTTTAGCGTAGTTTTTAGGATTCACACCTCACCAAGGAACAATGTGATTCAAAGTTCTGTAGGATAAAAAAACTCAATTACGAATCAGTAATCGGAGTTCCACGGGGAGTAAAACTCGATTTGGAAACACAATTCGGAGTTCTGTTAGTTCAAGAAACTGATTCCAAATTTCGACTCTTAGTTCGGCGCTGAATAAAACTTAATTCCTCACGAAATTCAATATTGATACCTAACTGTGAATCTAGAAGGGCAGTCACGGTTAAACGATTTAACGTTTAACGAAGTTTTCAGCAACAACAAAATTATTCAGGACCATGAACCATAGATCCCGGTAAAAAACATCGCGATTTATACTTCATGTTAAAACGTAACACGATTCCCGGTCCTGATTCATAGTTCCCTTTCAGATTGAAACACATTTTACATGTTCAGGAGCTCCGAACTACGATTTCGGAACTTCGAAATGTGAAGGAGGATGAAACAATCACTGTGTGCTTTGCGGCGTTACACTTTACACGTGTAGCAATAAATTTAAAAGTCTCAGTGTGTATGTCGGACCTGAATTCACGTAACACTAAGAATCAGCAACAACGTATGTACATGTGCTGAAAGTGAACGATGTTTCGATATTTTTCTCGATGAATTTGAACTTAAATTGTGGGCCGTCGTAACAAGATTTTCAAAATTTTATGCGCTCAACATACAGTTTCCACAACACACATACGTTTTTATATGTGTAACATATAAAATTAACAATATGTACATTATGTCACCATGTATAGCCGCGTTAAATAACCGATTCTGTCCCATATGCTCACAACGAACAGCTCACGAATGACACGAGGGAAAAAATGCACCGTATCCATGTGCATATAAACTAAGGCCAGTCAATACGAACATTAGTGATCCATCACTAAGACAGTATCGTCGCAGGTCTTTTAAATTCTGTCAGTTATTTTAATCTGACAGTTTATTAATTAATCTGACAGTTTATTTCTTAACTAGCCTGGCGATGTCGGTGATATTTTAGGAGAGGCCGTCCCAAAGATTCAGATTTAGCCATCATTTGCGGCCCTAGCTTGTGTGGTTTGGATTTTATTCTCTAAACAAACCGAATCCACCTTCGATATCTTCGAAAGTAACTGTAAACAATACGGGCCTGCTACTGGAGAGATCAGGAATAGCTGCATTGTTTTTGTAGGAGCAGAAGATTACCCATACCAACAGTGTACTGTCCAGTGTTGTACATTATGCGACGATACCTGAAGATTTTTTTCTTTACCCCAACTGTACACACATTACATACTTAATACAAGTTTAACACGTTGAGTTCATAGTTGGTTTCGAGAGAATCAGAAATGAAGCTGATGAAGACTGGGTATTTATAAATACATTCGAAAAAATAATTTGGGAATCATGTCATGCTAGACTTTCAAAAGCGTGTAGAAGGGGCTGGTGTCCATTGCAGTATATCCAATCATTATACTGTAATTGCCATGACTCACCGCTTACGCCCACCGTGGAAATGTTACTAATCGGATGCTGTATTCGTTAATCGTACCTCAGAGAAGGGATCAAACATGCAAATTTCTACGCATAGCGCTAACATAGATTCTCGTTCTGTAATAAGAATTGAGTAATTTCATACCAAACCGGAAGGGTGTCTGCATCATGGTGTTCGATTTTCGACTTCTTCTCGATATATGATCCTCCCACCGAGTAATTACCATTCCGCGCCGCACTTCAGCACTCGGTCCATTCGGGCGGGAAATACGAATTATTTTGTGGTGCTACGGCGATTCTGCTGTAACTCACCAACGGGTCAACCGAATCTAGTCATTTTTGTTTTAAAAGATAGAGAATTAAATTCTCTAGGATATGTGTTTAGGATTTTTTCAAAAGTCGAATAGTTTTTCTGCAATTTCAAAACAAAGTTCAAAAAGAAATTCGTTTTTGTTCAAACTTTTCAAAAATTTTAACTTCCTTTTCAAATTTTGAACAAACTACGCGTTTCGCTGTGGAACCAATTTTGGAGCGCTTTTATGGTTCCAAAGCGAAACGCGTATAACTCATGAATGCGCGGGGCGATTAAGTCATTCTTGTTTCAAAAGATAGAGAATTAAATGGTCTAGGACAGGTTATGAAATAATTATGGCATCTTGCGTAGTTTGTTCAAAATTTGAAAAAGAAGTTAAAAATTTTGAAAAGTTTGAAGAAAAACGAATTTCAGTTTGAACTTTGTTTAGACATTGTAGAAAAACTATCACGCAATGAATAGAATGCAATTCAATACATAAATATGACATCTTTGGCTATCTGATGGCGACCAACTAATCAAGTAATTCCGAATATCAGTAGTCAGTACCTTTAGGTTTTCTTTCCAGGCTGACGACGGATCGGTCATTGTTGACCTTACCTTGAGTCATTTTCTCGTGTCAATGCGATGCTAAATTTTAATTCATTTCCCCATCCCCCAACCTTCTACTGGTTTACTCATTACTAAATTATTGTGGGAACAAAAGGTGTAACGGATGAGTAAAGATCATTGATAGATATAAAGCATACTGCTATGGATTTTCCGGATGGATTGTCATCTTGCGTACATCTTGTCAAATGGTATGGGGCATGAGGAAATCTACAAATGTTTACTGCTGGTGATGGACGAATTGAGCATGAAAAGCTCCATCAGTATTCTGTGCCAATCTATTCAGGATAACCACAATCGCCAATTACGGTAAGCTCAATAAGGTCCCAGTTATAGCTGGAATGCAATGGGAAGTGAGAGAGCCACAGCACTATCCTTCAATTCCAGCTAACCGAAACACAAAAGTATATTCTCTGTACATAAGCCGTGTGGGTCAGAATTTCCAACTGAAATGAGCCAAAACTGTCCAATGTTCGTCAAAGCTTTATGCCTATTCGTGCAGCAGGTTAACATGATGAGCAGAACTGTTCACTTCCGGACGAAATAACATCCTGCTGCTTTGTTCCATTAGAATCGTATATCAATGTGCAATTCGTCCCAAAATTCTAGTTGTCCCAGAGTTTTCACGCTGGTTGGAGGTGTTTGAGAGGTGTACTTTGCCATTCTAAAATTCTGAGGGGACACTTTACTTGCTAAAACAGAAGATCATCATGAGGGATATGAAGACACTGTGTGGGGTTTTGGCTGTCCTTGGAGCAATGGCAACGCAGCAAGCGCACGGGCAAGCAGAACGTGAGTTTTTACATTCATAACTTCAAAATTTTATCAACTTACCACGATAATTTTACTTGAACTCGTGTTTCGGTAGTACAAGTGTAGTCCGCAGTATTTCAAAATTTCAGGCTAGAGGCATCAGTAATAGCACAAAATAAAGCTGTCTATATAATTTTGCTCGTTTGAAGAGTGCATGGATTTTAAAGTGTCATTTACACCCATGTTAAAAAAAATTAAAAAACGTTTTTCCGAAAGTCTGTCTCTGAACTGTCCTGTAGACTTTGTTGGTAGTTGGTACTCCATGAGATAAAATCATAAAGACTCAGATTTAACTTCTGCTGTTGCTTATGGTTCATGTTCATATAATGACATTATGAATTTGTTCTGAAAATTTGAGCGCATCATCGTGAGACACTGTGTAGTGTAGGGTACTTTGGAAACAGTAAGTATTAAAGTTTCCAAAATCATTGATCATTCGTCAAAGTTTCTACCCTGTAGTCAAATTATTGGCAACTATTATCTTCTCATATTTAGCAGTTTTCGTTAGACATGCACTACAATTTTGGCAAAACCCGCCGCGGTGTCCCCTCATTCCCACCTAAATCTTGTACTGATAAACTGACTTCCCAAAAAGGCTTCAATCAAAGCTACTACTAGCACTTGCATGCCCATACCCTTGCTTGAACTACACACAAAACGCATACACTTTAAATTAGAACAAAAATTTCCAAATGTGTAGTCATTTGTAAGCTAAGTGGTTATAACAAAACGATAGCAACGCAGTGTGGCATTAGGTTGTACTGGTGGAGCCATTGACGCAGCAGCGTGTGACTCATTTCGTTTTCATATAATTACCATTCAGTTCAAAAGTGTAAATGTTTTTCAGCAAACTTTTGTGGAATGAAAGACCCTGACCCGGAAAAGACTTGCGTCAGTATTCGGTTACCTTGGCAGGAACAGCCGGTCTATTTCTGCACAGGTGAGACATTTTTTCCATCTATTCAAACAGTACCACGGCCAAAGTGGTGGAACACGCTGAAATTTGAACACAAGCACATCATTTGCACGCCTGCCTGCGTTCCGGGCTCCACTTCCTGCATCACTTTCTCTTTCAAAGGCGAGATGCTAAGCTCACCTAGCAGCCATTTTTGGACATCCGCTCGCATGGCGTGACTAACGCTGCAGTTACAAAACAATACATTTGCAGAGCACAAACCATGGACATAATAATGAATCATGGGTGTGTCAGTGCATTATTTTGATGGATTTCAGAAAAGGAGAATATAAAGTACCGGAGCCAGTGTGGGAGTGAGGTAATGCACTGCCCAAGCCATTGGGGTCGGGAGACGCTCCTAATAGCAACACCTTGGGACTGTTGTCCTACTGCATCCGTACCAGGTAAGATAATGACCCATAGGAAAGGCATTTTATATCCTCATTTTTCCGAAACTCAACCGATGTCTGGTTCTCATTTTTGCAATATAAATTATGATGCAATTTAAATGCTGTTCAGATCACTGCGTCAACGCACAGTGTCCGCCAAAGCCATTCAATCGGACCTGCGAGGAAATTCAGACAAATTCGAACAACCCGTGGGACTGCTGTCCTAAGTATTTCTGCGATGAGAATGGAGGCACGAAGAAGGACTGTCATTTTAAACAACTTCAACCTGGATGTACGTCTGCGCCTAAGGACAAAAACAACTGTGTAGGCTTCTACGACTCTCATGGCTGTTGTACTCACTATCAGTGTGATGGAGGTGATGGAGTTATCTTGATCTTTTCATTTAGTCGTCGGCCCTTCTTTCTGGATTTTAAGCTAATTGGCTTGTATTCTTAAGTTCCTGTCATAATGACGAAATTTTCCCTACAGATGGGAAGCCCGGCATGTGCCCCGCTGAAATACAAGCTTTGAAGTATTCAGGAAGTCACGCTGTACGAGGCGACACTGTTATGATGAATCAAACAAATGCTATGAACATGACAGGTGAAACACCTGTGGCCATGTCCGCCGCAGCTACGCATATACAGAAGAGATCGGCCCCAATGCATGAGATGCACCTGAGCCCACCTCAGGACGTGAAAAATATGAATATTGCACCACCAGAGGGTCAGAAAGAAGCCGGCTACGTGGGTGGTGCCAGGTATGGAACAGTCGTTGGTCCAGGGGAAAAACATTCCTACTCGATTTCCGTGGGTGCGGGTCCCTACCCTGTGGAACCCCTCCCTCCAGTCCCCGTCCGCGTCACTTGCGTGGGAGACTTTAACTGCCCTGGTATGATGAAATGTTGCTCTAGTGATATCAGCGTTTACAGTGATGGGATGGCCTTACCCAGAAGCCATCACCCTACACATGGATATTGTGTTGATCCAATAATGATTTAATATTGTTTATTTAATTTCCGTCCAGTTTTCGCGTGTCAAGTGAGCCAATTGTTTGCTCCCTGGAAATGTTTCTTGTAAATAAAATATAAGAAACCACCAACTGATCATTCTCCAACGTTCTTTAGCCCATAGATATTGTGAGGCGCCGGTTTCCATGATAAGCTTCTATACAGTGTGACCTGCGGGCACACAGAGATATGGTGAGTATTAGGCCATTCTAATTTTAATGTTGATTCCCGTCAAACTTACCCATCCGGATTGACTTTGAGCCTTGCTGGCATCGAGATTGGAGCCAGGCTTTTGCTTCGGAACTCTTTCATTTTTGTGAGTTCAATGGGGTCGATGAAATGTTGAGGAGATGAGGATGCCTCCATTCCATCGTTACTACTCTCGTTGTTAGCAGCTTTTGATCCCTTCAGGAATCCCGCGTGACAGAAACAGGCAAAGGCTAGGAGCCCCACGACGGTGACGGTGAGGAACACGATGCCGTAGTAAACTAAAGCATCATCATTACGTCGGTCCAGTGCGACCAGTTGCTTTCGGTAATTGATCTCATCCAATATTCTTTCCTCTTCCGGTTCCAGAGTTTCCTCTGTAACAGCGGAGCTGCCTACGGTGCAGTTCCGCTCGTCAAAGCCAAAGTCAGCGTAGGTCCCGCCAGCGCAGTTGATAACGCCGTCGCAAAAGAGCTGGGCTGAAATGCAATCTACAATGGGGACGGAGGTAGCTGGTGCTGTGTCGGCGCATGCTCGCAAGGGACGCACATCCAAAGCGAACATGGAGTTGCAGCCTATAAATTACCACCAGAGCTACAATGAGGTTAATCCCTTACCGGTACTTAAGACTCGCGACTTACGCTTGTCGGAAGTGGGTATGAATCCAGTGAAAGTGATTTCCAGAGTTAAATTCTTCCCGCCCAAGTCACCATCACCGGTGTGGTTGTACTCTGTGGAAATGTGCACTTCCAGAGCTACTTCATCTCCATCAGAGAGGAAGAACCTTGGACCAAACAGGTTATCCGGCATGGAGCTACTGTCATCCTTGGACACCACTCCGCAGATATTCCCTGTGGACGTGCCCGTAGAAGTATCTGTAAACTATAAGGACTTAACCTAGGATTTCCTTCCGCATTTTCCCTGATGATGAAGTGATCCTGGCTTGCATACCCCGACGTAATCCACACAATTGAAAAGTTGATTCGGGGGGAGTCCCATGGCCTGGATCACAGCACTGATTCCGTGCTTGGGTGGAGCTCGAATATAAATGAGGGGATGGTGTGGGCGACGGAAGTAGCGGACCGCTTGTACTGTATCCACTGTTGGATCCTGCTCCATCAGGGGCAACACGACAGTGTGGTACTTGAAATGCTCGAGGTACACGGTTTTCGGTGAGTCATTTGGAGGGAGTCTTCCGTTGCTACTACTCCGGGTCAACAGCTCGATCGATGCTCCATGTGGGAATGTTACAAGGAAACTTATGAGCACGCTACATGACCTTAATAGTTCTTAGATGACGACCTTATTTATTCTACGTGGACATAAAAACGTGGAAATTCTTACGTCCATAAATGGCTTCTGACATTCCGATCAGTGTAATTAGCCAAAAGTACATGCTGACTTTGATGGTATGAAACAGGAACGGTGACATTTCGGGAATGGTTCACTCGTCGATTTCACTTATATGCGGGTGATGAGCAAAACATCCTTCGGAGCCGGTTCGAGTTTCACTTTAACTTACAACGTTATGAGTGTGAGTTGTTAAGCCTGACCATCACCGTATCGCCACCAGCTGTAATTCTTTGCAGCACCTGAACATTGGTCGTCATTATGACCCCCCTTGAATTCTTCTGTTCAGAATTAGTATCTCTATAGTGACGCCCCATGACGACAACCAGTTCATTCCAACTTCTCAGGTAAAGTTGGGAGTCTAGCTTTGGTTTAGCACACATCGTAAATAGATCTTGCGTATAATAATACTCATATCCTCAAGTTGATATTCATTTACGATTGCAGCAAGTCATGTAAGTACCTATAGCTATAGCCATGGGGTTTAGGAAACCTCAGCCTTTGTTCACCATGCATAATATATGTTGGGATAAAACTCTGACTGAGACTATTTAAAATGCGCTGGCCGTAGTGAAGTATAAGAAACTCCGTGGAAATGCTTCTGACAGCTCCGGCTTTACTTCCGTTGCTGCGTAGTTGCCCAGCATCTGTGACAGGTTACCAGAGGTATGAGTACCTCACGTTACTGTCCTTGATCATTTGTTGGTCAATTTCTGTGGAAATTATGGAAAGGAATTTTGAAAAATCCTCTTTATGATGAACATCAGCTTAGATTTCTCACCATTTACGATATTTGCGATGACACAACTTGGAAAGCCGCTTGTTCAACAAAAATATACGCCGAAGTCGTCAAGAACAGGTAGTAGTGTACGACAATTTTCCTGGCACAAATCTCCATGATGAGCACATTAGCACAATTTGTCGTGCGAACAGGATTGTTGGGTACATTAGCGTGAAGAGTCAAGTGACTGACCTTGGAAATGTATTAGCTATTCATGATGCCTCATGTTGTACGTTTCATCTTTCATCCATGATCCAGTGTCTCTCATCAGTCCTACTGAGAGAGCTTCATATAATAACAGATAACTTGCCTTGGCTTCCAATAAAGGACTTCGGTAAGGTCTACAAGACAGGAGTATGCATATTTTTTGGCTATTTACTGTAGTCTTGCGTCGACTTGGCTACTAAATGGCTAAATAATTCAATAGTCCATCAGGATAAAAATCTTGGGCTGTTAAGGAAACCCAGAGGCGAGAATAAATCATGTTTAAGTTTAAAGGTTTTCGCGCAGGAGAAGGCGATACGGGTGACGTTGATTTCGCTTTGTTTAGATAGACCCACGCTGAAGCCGTAGATGGGAGCATGTTTCTCTCATTCCTTACAGGAAACATGGAGGGACACAATAATTGGCGAACACGCTCGACTGGGACTGTGAATCCCTGTGATAGAAGTTAATGGTGTATCAGGAACATTAACCGCCCAACAGGGATGGACAAAGCCCGCGAGTGTTCTTGAAAGTTATACACTCTCTACAGTGTACCTACCTTCAAGTGGTGTCAGCACATGTCAAGCTTCGTAACGAGAGGAATTTTCGGCACACTTTGACGTGACGAGTCTGCTCTTCGAATCTTTGCATAAGACGACGTGCATTGCACGCTGTAGTAAATCAAAGATTAAGCAATACCCTTCTTCGCTCTCGCACCTACAAAGACAAGCCCTTTTAGTATGCTGTGCAGGAATGTAAAGCAGGACTACTTGGTTGCTGAAAGAGGAAAGTGATTGCTGTGTGTCCATTCACTTGGGCCGTCACTTCACCGTCCCCAAATCGAAGGGTTACGCAAATAAACATGACGGGAACGGGATAGCAGCATTACATGACAGTGACAGGAAACTTCTGAAAAACACCAAAGGAAGCCTTAAAACGTTCAATGAACACATTCACTTTTTTCCACTTGTATCACTTCCACAATACTACACGTTTGAGTGAATGACTGACACCGTTGCCATCCAGGGGTAACTGGAGATTTGAGGCATCCTAACATGGTTTTCCTTTTGGATTTATTGTAGGATGTTAGTTTGCAATTTTGTTCATGCAGTATGCAGTTCAGACGTATCATGTGTTTCATGTAAATACTGGCGTCGTGAATGATTCCTCAGTGCTCCAGAGCATGTACTCCGGCGGAGATCAAAGGAGCCTTGTTGAGGCTTTCTAAGCAACAATTTCTTGGAGTTCAGAAGGAGCCACACGCGGAGGCAAAGCGTTTAATACTCCAATTTATACATGTTCCATGTTCCGTTCTGTACGAGCCATCTCTAGTTATTTAATTGCTGGGATCACGAGGAAAGAAAAAGGCGACAATCGGGAGCGGTAAAGCCTATATAATATGACGAAACTGTTTTGCATGAGTACGACCATTAGATCCTCCGTTTCTTGGCGCACCGCAAATCTGGAATTGACTTTTCTGCCGCAGTTAGATAATCGTAATTTGAAACTTTGCGAAGGCTGTTCATTTCACTGGAGCTTTCATTGGGCGAAATGCTCCAGCAGGGGTCCCTTAACCTACTATATTACTACTATTATTACTACTATATTACACTTCCATCCGCTGTCTACTTCATTCTTCACGTGGTTTACGCTTGCGGTGGTGTTAACATAGCAGTAGAATCTCAGAGTTTCGCAGTTTATTTGAAAGGCCAGTGCAAGGGATGTTGAGGGACATGAGATCGCTATTTGCGCATTGTAGTAAACTCTCCAAGTTCCGTACAAATGCCTCCGTGTTAAGACGAAGAGGACTATCCTTCTGTACGCATGTTCTATATATTTCCTTTTAGTTAAAGTACAGACATGGGGGATCCTACTCAATTCTCGGGAGGATGAGAATGATGACTCAGTATTAGCCTATACAGAAGTGAGCGGAGCAGAGCAGCGTGCTGTGTGGAGAACCTTTAGGGAGCTCGTGGATTGGGAATAAATGTTCCCATTTTTCAGTCATTTTAGGGGTTGAGCGGCAAGCATTAAGTCTTGCTGTTGTTGTGTATACACAGAAAGCTGCGCTGCTTAAACCCACAGGCTACGATTAAAATCTTCTGCTCTGGCCTGCATTCACAATTCACACGTCAACATTTGACCGTGCATCCGTTTCCTTGGCGGAATAAGAGGAAATTTCACTGTTCTACAGAAGACAGAGCAGATGAGAATCATGGGCAAGTGTGACGATTCCATGTGACACTCTACAAACTTAGTACGTACGAATTTACGAACTAGGTAGCCTACTAAATATATTTACTACATGCTCCAGATCTCGTTGTCGTGGGTGTTATATGCATACAGAAGACGTTAAATTTCCGAGCATGGAATCGTTAGTCCTATTCATGCCTAAAATCCCAACGACGGTGATGGTTACATTATTCTTGATAGGATTTAAGTAACCTATACATTATTTTCTTCGGAGTGGAATAAAAAATTTTGAACACATGTGAGAAATGAAACAGTGGATATAGGGCTGTGATAATAACCCCAATTAATTGAGGAACCGAAGCGTAACTATTGGTGGTCAACTTTGTGCACAAACATCCGTGGCATGAGTGTTTGAGTGGAGTTTATGTCGTCTTATGTTAGCAGTCAACTGATTAAGTTTTACTCAAAATCAAGAATCTCGGACGTACGGCTGATCTGACACGGTAGGAAAAGGTGATTTTAGAGTCGTATTTTTAAGAACGCATGTACCCTGATTTTAGTGGATCTGTAGTTCAGGATTCAGCCTTAGATTTCCCTGTATGCACCAACTGTTCTAATTATTAGTAATTATTATCTACAATTGAGTCTATTTCTTTTCGAACTGCGGAATTCCAGCGTATTTAGGATCAATGTGAATGATATAGATTGCATATTTGATTATCCAACTGCCAATTGGTCGTAGAACTTTGAAAAAGACACTTTGGGCATCCACTTATGAACTGATCATGGAGACATTGAATTATGGAATGGCCTCTGCCAAGTTATAAGTTATTGATACTAAGTGCATGTATACTGGAATTTGTGACGGAATTAGAAGTCGACATCGCCACGTTGAATAAGGCCCGCTGAAGACGTTAGCCTTTAAGATTAAAAACGGAATTAGTGGCCTAGGATGTAGGTAATACTGTTCAGAAATGCATATAGGAGGTGTGGCGGGTTGCTCGGGCAAGCTATTGAACTGGTCCAACGGGCGTAAATGGGGCAGTAACTGTGTGTCTTATGTGACCTCGGTTGCAGTCGGCTGATTTAGAATAGGCTCAAAGTTGAAAATACAGAATGTAGTTTAGAGAAATAAATTGGAACAGAACATCCGATGTATCGGTTTTATGAGCGGAGGTAGTAAGTGGTGTATTAAATTTTAATCGGACGCAGCCTTTAAAGGGAACTGACACGCAGTTTAGAGTAATGTATGCCGTGGGAATTGATAAAGGATCAGCGAATGGAAGCCGCAGTTCAAACGTGCTCAGTCAGAGGATGTAATTATGGCACATCCATTGTAATCCGTAGTTGGGACTCATTCCACGGTCTCTGTGCAGACTCGGAGTGGTTACTGAAGACTTCTCAAAGTCTAGTTAGTATGTCATGGTGTCATAAAATGTCAGTGTGCACAGAGCTGGGAACATTATCACTTCTCTGAGCCTGGCAATTCTCATATCATCTGGCAATGCTTGGATTTAAAATAACTATTTTTTTAATTATTTATCGCTCAAAACCTCCTTTTTTGCTGCGGAAACTCAGTAGACGGTGTGTGAAAATATTTTTTATATTTGCAGATGATCAATCCCCAGTGATCTCGAGTTTGGAGGGAGAATTGGATGACCAAGTGGAAGAAATAATGGAAATATTTTCAATCTATGACCAGGACCGTGAATTCAGTGAAACTTCTCAATATGCTTCTCAAGAATTTGTCGTTTTTTCGAGAAGGAAGGATGTGAGCAGTGAATCTGTCCGCCGCAGCTTCAGTCGAACATACATTAGCAAGAGGAAGGCTGAAGAAATAGTAACCGTGGACATACTCTACGAAGATATTTTTCAAAGGCACTAAGTGCACGATGTCTTCTGGGGGACGGGTTAACAAACCCTACGATTATCTCCTGAAATTCCTACTAGTCGGGGACAGTGATGTAGGGAAGCAGGAAATTCTAAACTCTTTCCAGGATGGGTCCCACGAATCACCGTTCTGTTCAGGTTCAAGTAAGTTTGTTTGTTAAACTAATTGTTTCGAATTGTATGTCTGTATGTTTTGAATTGTACTGTCTTTGTAGACGTGATTTATTTTTAATATTTTTAGCGGGATACAAGACGAAAACCATTCTTCTGGATGGAAAGAAGGTTAAGCTTCAAGTATGGGATACCTCCGGCCAGGGTCGGTTCTGCACAATTCTCCGGTCCTATTCACGTGGGGCTCAAGGCATTCTTCTAGTATATGATATTACGAACAAATGGAGCTTCGATGGACTCGATAGATGGCTTCAAGAAGTTGAAGAGGTGAATTTTTTATCATTTCTATGACCACGTGGTGTTAAATTGAACTGCAAATTCAGTATTATTGGTATTTGCTTTTAGCATGCTCCTGGAGTCCCAAAGGTTTTAATAGGAAACAGACTGCATTTGGAATTCAAACGGCAAGTTTCAGTTATCGAGGCTGAGGACTACGCTGCGAAGCATAAGATGGGTTTCTTTGAAGTGAGCCACCTATGTAACTTTAATATTGATGAAAGTTTTGTCGAGCTCAGCCGAATGGCCTTACAAAGGAATGGGATGGAACGCTTGTGGCGGTCAAACAAAGGTATGGAATAGTAATATTATCAGATAGATTCAGTATAATGAAATTCGACATGAATCATACAATGATTAAAAAATGGTTTGGATTGTTGCAGTACTCCAACTGAAAGAACTTTCGTGTCGAGTGATCGTGAATCATACAACTGTGTACGGAATCGATCAGTTGCCTTTACCAAACAATCTAAAATCGTATTTGAAGTCCTACGCAATGACACGTTATTCGACGCAGTACCGCAGCCTACCGGCCAAATTCCCCTCCAAGAAAATTAAATTTCTCACCCCCAATGATGCTGCTCAGAGTTCATGCGGCGGAAAGAAGTCTTGTTCCATCGTCTGACCCATGACCTGTCTTAGTTCGTACGAATTAAGGATTTGGAACTGTACAGTGAAGAGCTACTGACATCGCAACGTTGAACTTATCTGCTTACGAACTGAGACAAGAAATCTCAATGGCACTAGGTCACTGTTCGCATTTTTTCAGCAACTAGGATGAGAAGTAGTAAAGATTGTCTGTTGTGCAGTGTCTTGTGTTCTGTGTACGCCCTACCCTAGTTGAAAACAGAGTGCTGTGACAAACTCTCGGTGTAGTGGCAGTGCAGAGTGATGAAGTTTTTACATGTGATTTGTGCAATAGAATAGTAAAAGGATGAATGTTTCGAAACCTCACGAAATATAAAAGTTGCAAAGAAGCATTTTACATACGATTGAAGAATAATACATATACGAATAGCTTAAATACCTCCTATTTTAATATTATTTGTACTGCGCCGCAAGAGTCGATCGTAATGTAAATTTTTGTGAATTGCAACTCGTATTGTCAAATATATTGTACTGAAGAGTAGATTCTTATAGCCCTAATAGAGATATTAATTTCAATATACCTATGTTTTGTGGTGAGCGATGAGCAGGGTCGTCTAAACTAAGTACTGCTTTGTAAATATTATCAGATCGCCCGCTGACCCGCTCATTGTGCGATTTTGGTACTGATTATGTCACATATATTTTTTTTCCATCGAGTTAACGCAATGGGACTTTGTTTCTTGTTATTAATTTTAGCCTTTATACACCTTCATAGCATTGTGCATACTCAATCACGAGTCTTCGACATTAAAGAATCGAATGAGTTAAAACTGACCCTGGCATGAACGTGCAGCTTTGTCTATGATGAGATAAACATTACAAATATAAGCACAAACAATTTGTATTGGACTGCATTCTGCGTGTCTGCGAGGTACTTAGACCGCATGCACATACCATTTCTAGTATTACAAATAAGTTCCGATGACATCTGACAAGTCCAATCTCGTTCCAAAACCTTCAAACCACTGTGGATCGGGTTATAGTTTTATTACCATCACCCGTCAGCAACTTTCACGGTTTAGATTATGAATTTAGAAATGGGAATATTTCAAATCAAAAACAGTTTACAAGTTCCAATGCATATGATTCCTTACAAGTAGAAAAAGACGAATCATGACAACGAGAATGCTAAACTGGCTAGACAGCAAGGTGTCGAGCTTCAATCACACCATCATTTTCACCAAAGTTCCGGATACCATCCTTGTCAACAATCTTTACTTGAAAAGTGGGCAAATTGACGATGAGTCGCTTCGAGATTTCAGCGATACATTTCTTCAGCAACTGAAGACCCTGCTCTGGCGTTAGGTCTTCCTTGTAGTACGCATCCATTGTAGATAAAGTGAAGCAACCACCATAACCATGAGCACAATACGGCAGTTCAACCAAAGCGGCCAAGTAATCCATGTGAAATAGATGAGTTTGGTTAGTGCCCTTGTCGTATCCCGCCAGCAAGAGGTTGCACATGTAAGGACTCTGGAAAATTTCAAAATATATCATGAGATTCATAGCCAACATTAAATGTGACATCGGTTGCCAACAAATAATACGACTGTATGAAATAAGGAGGCCGGCCAGCCTTAAGATGATATGAAACTTCTTACACGGCTTCTGAGAGACTCCGCCAAGTTCCTCCTGGTGAAATGTGCAGCTGCTTTGGGAGACAACTCATAATCGTTACGCATTTTGTACAGCTGTACATTTTTAGCGATATATTCTGAGAACTGCGCTGTGTCACCCGCTTCTCCACTAACCGCCATCAGCAAATTGTCCGACAGCGTCACAAATTTATCCTCATCTATAAATTTTTAATTAAATGATTTATTTCGATGCATGACGGTTACATTAATCAAGTACTACAGGATGATTATAAGGCAGTATGTGCCAGCAGATTCAAGGTCCCGCTTACCATGTTTCATGACAACGATTGACCGGGCATCAATCCTGTCCGCCGCCAGAAGCACAAAATCTCGAAAGCGGATCCCAAGGAGGCACTCCATTTCAGTTGAAATTTATCAAGATTATTTGCGGCAAACTGTTTCGTTTCAGCTGTACTTTGACACGGATCACGAACAATCGGTCACTACAGGCACAAGCTGAATCAACCACAAATGTCGAGCAATCCTGCTTCTCTATAACGCTGATTTTCTGCAACTCATTGTTTTTAAAAGATACCGGGACAAGGAAAAACCACTAAAATTGGCGCGAACTTAGAATCTGTGTGGCATAGAGTGAAAGAGAGTAGGGGGATGACGCATGACATCAATGGCATGAGCAACAGGGTGGAGAATGAAAATAGGGGAACTAGCATTTTGCCACCCTGACGTTTAACACGCTGTTTAGATTCTATCAGATTCAGACCACGACCACATTCAGTAAATTTGAACTGCACGGTTGCACTTGTGCATCATATGAATTGCGTCGTGAATAAATTAGTAACTACTGCAGGTGATATTTGCTAGATGCAGGTAATATTTACAATCTTTCAGCTAAAATGTAGATTTTAACACGGCTATGAAATGATTCTATTATTTTGTACATCCGTAGCTCGTCATTTAATCGGTAACGAAGATGAAGATCAAACGATATAAGAAAATTCAACGAAATATGGGCTTCTTTCAGAAGCACTTTGGATTTCGTTCCCCGTATCAAGTCCTCGTGGACGGTACTCTTGCAAATGCTGCGTTGCAGGTACATTAAAAATGCCTACACTATAACTTCTAGTTCAATTGAATCACTTCTATTCCACTATCTAACTTTTTTTTCGAATCTCTGTCTGTTAGAACAAGGTGAACATCAAAGAACAACTTCCAAAGTATCTTAATTCATCCGTCAAGGTGTTGACAACTCCGTGTGTGATAACAGAGATTCAAGAGCTAGGAGGGGTCCTATTTGGAGCGCTGCAGATTCTTCAGAGATTCCCAGTGCATAAGTGCAGTCACAAGGATAAGCCAACTGCAGCATCCAAATGCCTTGAATCAATGGTCAATCCAGATAACCCAAACCGTTACCTCATTGCCACCCAGGACTTAGCTTTACAAGAAAGACTTCGGAAAATCCCCGGAGTTGCCATTTTGTATCTCCACGGGAATTCACCCACTCTTGAAGCCCCTTCTGAAGCCAGCCAAGAAAGCGCGAATCAAATAATGGAGAAGAAACTTGAAGTATCCAGCTATCAGAAGGAGATCCTTGATCAGATGAAGAAGATAAACAACATTGAGAATTCTGCCGGCCCAACATTTAAAGGAACGAAAAAGAGGAAGAGAGCTGGTCCAAATCCATTGTCTTGCAAGAAACCCAAAAGAAAAACAACGGAGCAGAATCAGAAACTTGAAAAATCAGAAAAGAAGCAGAAGAGAAAGAGACCAAAACTTCGAATCCCTCGTCATGTCAAAGAGCTAATTACGAATTCTGAAAGTTTAAATTGATTTGTATTAAATTTACAATTTATTTAATGTGGTTCGTATGTGATTTTGTAACCAGGCTAAATTTTCAGAATATAATTTTTACCCATATTAGCCCAAAGTCATTACTGATATCGAAGTGTAGGTTCCTGTTTCATTCACGAGGTTATTAATGTTTATGCTGGGGCTTGACGGTGTAATCTTGATAAGCTTTGTGCATGTGTCATGGCCATGTGAATTATCCAGGCTCGGAGTCTGCACACTCAGGGTTAGGTCCGGATTGTCCAGCGTGAATTTCCTATGTTGTTGCTACAGCATTTCGGAAAATTTCAGCATTTCATCCAGAAAAAAACTAGTGAAAACATTAAATGTGTGAAAAAAATTACAAGTTTCGGTAGATTTGTAAGTGGGCGGGATCACTACTTCCGAACTTCCGAATAGTATTCGGAAGTACACAGGAAGAAAGAGACGCTTAGTTGTCAGAATTCAGGGCAAGATTTTGCATAAAATGAACGAAAGAATTATGAATGACTGAAACCTCCCCCAATTCACCAATTTCGGCTATGGTCCCCTTCATTTATATTATTACCCGTACTATAATTCAATATCAAGATGGTTTTAACATCAATTCAAACAATTCTCCTATAATGTTTGCGTCTTCCTTATAATAAACATCGCCTACAACAACGTCCTAACTATGACCTAACGTCGTAGCTTCAAGATTCGGCATGGATGACCATGAAACATTCGTTGCAGAAATCCGCTCAACCGCAGTCATCGAGACGGGCGCTTTCTCAACTCTTCCTTTAGGAGTGGGTGTACTTGCTTAGCGGAAATTGTCACGTGATATTCATGTGTTCTCATTCTCTACAGAAACCCATGGAATACATCTTCAGGTTCCTCAATCTGGAAGATATTAGGAATGTTCGCCTAGTATGTCGTGGATGGAATGTGGCTTTCACAGAGTTTTTAACTTTTTCTGTGAAGCTGTCGGACATGACAATCCTTCCTTTTCTCCGCATTCGTCGCTCAGACTCTATGTCTCCAAAACTGTATGTTACGAAGATCATGGCCACAGATTTGTCAATTCTATCAGCTCCATTTACTGGAGCAGTTTTGCAGGAACAACTTGAGTGCCCAGAGAGGGTCAAAGTTTTAGTATTCCAGGAAGGGGTCTCATCTCCGGTCAAACAAAACTTTCTCCACGCGTTCAGATGGATAGAGTCGCTGAAATTCGAGAAGACGCCAGTGGCAGGGTTTCCAGAAGATCTAGTTCTACAGAATTTAACCCACTTAGAGGTTTGAAAGCACTATATACTAAACTGATGATGACATGTAGCTCTGATTAATGACGAAAATATTTATTGTTTCCAAATAGATGTGTCCAGGAGCTTACAACGAGTCGGATGAGCTGCTCAAATTTTTCCGTAAAATATTTTTTCCATCCTTAAAGGAAGCCTCTATCCAGATCCACTGCAGGAGCGACTACCGGTTGTATGCTGGCGCACATTTTTTTGTGGCGAAACACCATAGAACACTGCAGAGACTCAAATTAATGTTCCTGGAGTCTCTCACACTCCTCAGTTGTTTCGACATGGACGCCTACGCAAATGACATCCACAAAGTTTTGACTCATCAGCGGCGACAGATCGAGAATGATGATGACTATGAAAGTTTTTTGGTCCATGCTAGTTTGCTCCAGCTTGACGTACTCAGTCTCTGGCTGATCGATAATGAAGAGCTACTAACTTTGAGTGGGAAAACGTACAAGATCCTCCTCTACCATACGTAACCCAAACCTCATATTTTACCATTTCACCTCCAGGTTTGAAACTGATCGAGCGGCAGAAGTGCCTTACCACTTTGGACGTCAATCATGCATATGGATACCGGAGCATCCAGTCCAACTTCGGAATGGTACTAGGAAACAACGCGGGAACGTTGACGAAAGTGACAATCCCCCGGCTTTTAGAATTTGACTGCTCCTTTTTGAAAAATTGTCACCAACTGCAAGAGTTCGCGCTCGGAATGGAGTTTCACTTTTATGATTTTGAAAACTACGGTTCTATAGTCAACGTGCAGGAATTTCCCACTTCAATTTCCATCCAATCCGTCTCCATTGGTTGTCCAATGTCCAAGGATGACATTTATTGGATGCTTAGTCATGTCCCTGCCAAAACTTTCCTCTTCATTGGCTTACAGGGGGATGAATATTCATTGAAGGATGCTAAGAGCATGATTGAGGCTGGACCCGAGGATAAAGTGGCTCTCATGATGTGCATTCCCATGTCGCATTCAGTTTTTAAACATTTTGAGGCTTGGCTCAACAGAAAGTCAGACATCGGCATTAAAGTTATATACCACTGTAAACCTACAGAGACCAACCCGGGAACAGCGCACTTCTCCCTCTGTTTCGGACTGCAGTCCCAACGCTCGAACCAGTTCCAGTGTAATTATACCCCTTCCGATTTTCACCTCACTCCTTCATAAGCTATGCCGTTTACTTCAGTGCCAGTAAATAACGAAGGTGTTGCCACGCCTCCACCAACACTGAGACCTTCCTTAATTTTTTGACTAGATACGACCATACCAATGCTGCCAGTTGCAATTGTGCAAGGTAAATGTCGCAGCACGTACTTCTTATGCAATTGTCAAATACCGTTCTGGATGGGCTTTAAGCGAGTATTCGGCTAAAAATTCTCACCATTACATACCGTAGTACATCTACATCATGCAAACACACATACCACTGCGACATTATACAGTCAGTGAAATTATATCGTAGACTTATTTTTATTGAGATAGTAGATGACAGTAGTGTAATAATGAATGAGGGAGTATCGCAAACTGATGGACGGCTGTGGGATGATTCTTCTTTTGTGCCTTTGCCTATGAGTTAACATGTGTTTTCCGAAGATTATGATAGCAGGTCCTTGTTGAAAGTTGAGTTTGTAATGCAGGCCTTGCATGTACCAATATATGGAGTCTGAGTGAGTGAGTCACTCTTCAACTCGTTGAAGGTAAGAGAGCCAGCGCTTAACAGCAATGGTTACTATGCACTAAGTCTGAGGAGCCATACGGACAAAGAGAGATTAAGCTGCTTCACGATCATTACATGCGTACCACAGCCAACTGCCAAGACATTCAAGTGGGCGGTTGGGAAAGAACTGTTGATCAGTGACATAAATGCAAAATACTGTCAAAACAGTAACAACCGTTACTACGTAAGGTGAACGCAGGTTACAACAACGAACTGGGTGAGGTGGTGGGGGAGCACAGCGGCTACGGTGGACACAGACCACAGTGCGTGGCTGTCGAGACAAGATGTGTGAGCAGCCGTTCAGTATTGTCCTCTACTACCTCTTCTGTCAACTCTGTTCGCCGGTTGCTGCACAGGGCACAGGACTGCCTAACATTATCCTCATCATTGCTGATGATCTGGTGAGAAACGGATACTAATTCTCGTGCACACTTTGAGTTTCATCTGTGTACAAATCAAATATGTCAGTTCTTATGCTTGAGTTACGCTACCCAGGGCTTTAATGACGTCGGGTTCCACGGTTCCCCACAAATACCAACTCCCAACTTGGACGCCCTAGCCTACAGTGGGGTGATACTGAACAACTACTATGTCTCTCCTATTTGCACGCCATCCCGCGGCGCTCTCTTCACCGGGAAACACCCCATTCATACTGGTTCGAAAACATTAAAAACAAACTCCCAGTCAGGTTCTCATCAATCTGACATGTCTCGGGTTTTGCTGTGCAAAGAAAATTACGAGAAACTTAACTTTGTTCAGGCTTGCAAAATAATGTAATTTACGGTACCACCCCTTACGGACTGCCGCTGGAGGAGAAGCTGCTACCGGAATATTTGAAGGAATTGAATTACTCGACGCATCTGGTAGGAAAATGGCATTTAGGCCATTTCAAAAGTGCTTACACGCCAACAAAGAGGGGATTCGATAGCCATTTTGGTCACTGGACGGGTCACAAAGACTACTATGATAACATGGCAGAAGAGATCGGGGTAAGGTTACTTCTCATTCTCATTGTTCTGATTAGTAATTACGACTGAGTGTATGAAATGTAGTAATAAGCATATATCCCTTTCGTTTAACACTATATACAGCCCGTTGCTTGGGGGTATGATACTCGGCGGAACCTTGAAGTGAGCTACGAACACTGGGGAAACTACACGACGGATGTCTACACCGATGAAGCGATTTCAATTATCCAAAATCATCGAAAACTCACGTTGGAGAATCCCCTATTTCTTACTGTTTCTCACACAGCCGTTCATTCTGCCAACTCCTACAAACTTCTGCAAGCACCAGCGGAAGTGGAAAATTCGTTCTCGTATATTAAGGATCCCGCTCGAAGGACTTATGCAGGTATGAACTCATCACGTGTGCACTGATACGGAATAGGAGGGTAAGGTAGATGTATAAGTTGGATGGGCACGGTGTTTATAGGGCATGCGACCCAACCCTATGGGATATCCTAACCCTTAGGCCTTACGCCAAAATACCGCCTACTGTCCAAAATTTTTAAATTCCAAATTTCCCCGAAATCATGACTGGGAAATTTAACACATGATTCCCAATAAGGATCCCAAGGGTGAAACTCTTTGGTGTTTTTCAAAAAATGTACTCAATATAAACTAGTGCAAAAATCCTGCAGATGGTTTACGAGCACGTGTGTTGAAAAATCATGATTCTTTATTTTATCTTTCAAAAATATCAATATTTGGGTGAATAGCCGGGGGTTCTTTGATAACCGGTACAGGCCTTTAATATATGGACGATAACCGGTACATCAGTACATGTGTTCTAGTGGTGTTGTACCGGATATCGTGTACGGGAATCGGTCGGAGTCTACGGATTGTACCGGAAGATTATGAGGGTGGGTGGTGCATAAGTTGTCAAACGTGGGTGATATCCGGTACATGATTGCATGTGTTCGTGTGAAGTTGTACCGGATAAATATGCGGTTCG
>WJFA01001007.1:0-25877 GCA_009870155.1 Pseudobourletiella spinata | reverse complement strand
ATCGGTGCCGAGTTGAGTGTACCCCCATTTAGTTGGACCTCACATGCCAAGCGAGTCTCCCCAATCATACCATCTGCCCCCACAACACCATCCGGGTTTTTACCCCAAACAACGCTACATGTGCATGCATTTGCCAGAAACAAAAACTCATGCGCATGCTCAACGGTGCCTCACTTTAGACGCTGGGCCGGTAGCATTTTGTCATTCACAGCCAGCACCTCACCATCCTTCTACGCGGTCATTCGTTAACTACCGGACCGACATCATTTTATATATCATCGCCGTCACCTTACCAGCGTTTCTCTGCGCCAGCACTGTGGTGTGTTGGCCCGATATTCAACCGACGTAAAATGTTGACTGGGGTGGCTAGCCCACACATCCCATGGCGTCGGTAGGCCTGAAGCGCCATCTCAAGATCTATCAAACGCGCTATCACACATGCGTCTGCGCCGAGGGGTTTAGCAGTAGTAGGCCAAAATGTTCCCCGTTAACGGTGATGTTGAATTACCATGTGATTTTATCCATGCACCCTATCGCAGATACCATTCGGCCGATCTGGCCAAACATGGTACCATACAAAATCTTAAAGCCTCAGCTTTCGATTGCTACCAATATAATTGTTCAGTGCCGACCCGTTCAGGCTCTAGAGTGAAAACAAATGTGACCCATCATTATGGGGTACCCTACATAAGCCAACTGAATGGATAAGAACACATTTCCGCCTTGCAGTGGATAATATGCCGTCAGCATCTACGGAGGGGATATTATGCGGTGTACATTTTCTTCGGTGGTTTTCCTCGGTGTCTTTATGTCCATGTATGTTCCGCTAAGGTTGTTTTGCAATCAAATTTTGAACTGCTGGTTAAATTGAGTGCTGCTTAAAGAACCAGGGGAAGGCAAACCGGAGATCATGTAGAAAAGTATATTGTAGCAAATTATAAGCCGTTATACTTGGCTTTCTTTGACAATGAAAATTCATACTACGAAGTAAGTAAATCCAGTAAAGAATAATTGAGCGTGACTGCGGTGCTGTCGTACAGCGATCAACAGGATTTGTACAAGTTTAAACAGTAGTGGCATTTGCTGTGCGGTGAATTCACGAAAGGTAAGCATACTACATGGCAAAACATTAAAAGGTCATAAATTTTCTTTGGGCTTTGAAAATGTTGAGTTATTCATACTGTGCTGACTACAAATGGAAGTAGTAGTGTAGACATTTAGTTTAAGCCGTGAAACAAATTAATCAATAGCTATTACACTTATATCCTACAGTTAATATTGCCATGGCAAGTAAGTCGTTTGGAGTTCCGGGTCGTCCGAGAACACCTACTCCCGATGATTTTATACCGTTCGGCGGTGATGAGGACCGCAGAGATTCTATTTGGACAGAAACAGTAAAAAATCAGCCTAAAATATATGGGCCTGGAAAAAAGCGAATGCGGTTTTTCAGAGGTGGAAAGTTCACAACTAGCCCTCCGGCCGATGACAAATTAAAGATGGCCAAGAAGCGCCCACGTTCAGCTCCTGGAATAGTAGGAGGTATGAAAGATTGTTGATTTCGCAGAACCAAAAAGTGATGTTGCGATATGAATTTGTGTCTAGAGTTCGCATATGTACTCGGGGGCGTGAATGCGGATTCATTTTCTGTTGGATCTTGAATTTGTTGTATAAACAAGCTGATGGATCTTAAAGATCGTAATAGCTTGATTTTCTACTAAATTGTCATGCCGAATATCTAGTCTAAATATCTCTGAATCGGAATGACTTTCCACTTGAAAACTCTACCTTTGTGATTGCATTATTACATCAATACGGGGTTGTTTGTGTGTCAGTTTTGGTAGCAATCTCAGAATGTTATTATATTGAGAAATAATAACAATGACACTTATCCTAGTCTAAATATTCGCCAAAATCTGGGTGTATGAAAACCACTAGGTCATTCCACTGAATCAGCCGTAAGGTTTTTTAAAAAAACGATTCTCTTGCGAAGAAAGTAATTCTCATAAACACTTTGGAATAATTTAAGAAAAGCTCCGAATTGTTTTCTTGTGATCTTATAATTAAGAAACGTCAAAATCTTTAAAGAAGCGTCCTATTTGGAATTGTCTGCATTCGATGTAAATGCTTCAACTCGAGTATTTTATCAAAGAGTATGCTGATGAATTTTTCCAAACACGTTGAAACAAAAATTATAAGAATCAATCTATGCGCCTTCCATCTCCACGCTTTGCCGGATTCATTTGAACGACAAGGATTTCATAACACCGGCGGTAGGCAGATAGTCTCCCGTAAGTGATATTGTTGTTGTAAGATCTCAAGTATTTTGAATTTTTGCTAAAGTCTGAAACTGTGGTGCACTTTTTCCCAAAACCTCAAACCACGAAGTCTGCCAATTCCCTAGAGGAAAAGTTCAGCATTGAATATGGAATAGTTAAGCTAAATTCAATCCATGATTTTACCTTCAATTTTTAGCTAAGGTTGCTAAAACCGTTGGAAACAAAACGGCAACATCAGTCCTGAATGAAATCAGTCCTGGGCTGGAGTACAAGTTCGACGATGTGAAGGGGCCCCCGCACGAACCCTGTTTCACAGTACATGTATTTTACGCGGTATGTAACTGCAGGTTATTCTGACAAAGTGGTCGTATTTTCATGTGATGTGTCAATTTGTTTGTGTCATTTTTAGGCAACTGAAAAGGAGTACATAGCAATCGGAGGTTCGAAAAAGATTGCTAAGAACAACTTGGCCATAAAAATTCTGAAGGACCTTGGCATTGAAATTCCTGAAGCTGAAGAGAAACCGAAGACTACGGTGCAGCCGCGGCTGGTACTCCATGAAAGGTATTTTGGGATCCCGATCCAATTGGTACCACGATTAAAGCTGCAAACTCTTAAACTTTTCTTCGTTCGGGTTCCGCGTAGCCAGGCTCCTGTTCCAACTCACAATCATCAGGAAATTGATTTTGCATCAGATGACGTCATTATGTACGACGACCTTGATAAAACCGGAGTATCCGCTAACCCGGATTCCGTTTCTTCTTTCTACACTCGTGAGTTTTGCCAGAACTTTGGACCATTCAAACTATGAAAATGTTCCTAATGTTCACCTGTTACAACTTGATAGTTAATAAAGATCCCAGACTTGTGCAACGCATCAAGAATATCCCAAACTTGGAGGAAAATGCTTGCCTGGCTGTGAATTGTTTGATGAATCCTAGTCCCGCTGTGTACGAGGAACTATCTGAGGAGGGTCCCCCACATAACAAGACGTTCACATACAAGTTGACGTTCATGTCAATTGAGACCTATGGCAAGGGTAAGGATGGTAAAAAAGGCATTGCTCCAGAGTTTTGCAACAATCATAATTACTATGTTTGTTGTTTTTAGGCCCAAGTAAAAAGAAAGCAAAAGCAGATGCTGCGAGGCAAGTACTGATGGGAATATTCGGTCCTCAATTAGTTCAGTCGCTGATTCAAAACAGTCCTGTGGACTTGAATCAAATCAATCCGGAGACACAGGTTACCGTCCCAGTGGAAGTTGAAGACATGTTCACAAGTCCTGATGACCCCTTAGCGTCAGAATACACCTTAGCGTTTAGTGATCGCGTTCATAGGTCAGCCATTATACTGTTCCGTGGGGTGATATTATAATGCCTTTGATTAAATGTCTCTGTACATGAAAAATCTAGAGTCCGTATTGTCACCCCACCGTGTTGTGTAGACGTAAATTACTAAGCTTTTTGCAATCAACGATTTCTCATGTGCAGGCTAGTACAACAGAAGTATGAAGTAATTATGAAAGATGATCCTGAGCATGCAGCACAGAAGGTATTGGCTGCTGTAATTATGACTGTTGGCTCAGCGCTTTTGGATACGGCAGAGGTAATTGTCGTGACAACGGGCACCAAATGCATCGAGGGCGACTCTATGTCAGAGCTAGGAATTTCCGTCAACGACTGCCATGCGGAAATTCTTGCTACACGCTGTCTCCGAGATTTCCTTTACACTCAGATGGAAATTGTGACTAAGTATGGGGAGAATTCTGTATTTCAACGGGTGAGTGGATCATCTGAACTGCGTTTCGAGCTCAAGAATGATGTTAGGTTTCATCTGTACATCAGCACTTCTCCCTGTGGAGATGCGAGGTATAATAAAATGTTAAACTTAGGATTAATTTTCAATATTTTCAGTGCTGTATCGAATTTATTGTAAATTTTGTTTTTAGAATATTTTCCCCCAAAGGAGTTGATGAACAGCTTGATCAGTTTTCGAACGCGGATTCCCATCCCAACAGACTGAATCGTGGACTTCTTCGTGCGAAAATTGAAGCTGGCGAAGGAACGATACCTGTGTCCAATCTCCCGGTTGTCACTCAAACATGGGATTCCATTGTACAGGGAAATGCTCTCAACACGATGTCCTGCTCTGACAAGATCTGCCGGTGGAATGCCACAGGAGTCCAAGGGGCTTTGATTTCGATACTAACCGGCCCTATATATTATTCCTCTATTATATTAGGAAGCCTTCACCACCCGATACACTTCAAACGGTAAGTTAATCCTGTTTCGTGGGGGGAAAAGTCCTTTTTGCAAAAAATGTTGATAAGAAGCTGCTGAATTTCGATATTGATATTTCGGTATTAATTAGTCAATTTATCGTGAGTTTTAGTTGAATTAGTTATGTGCAATTTTAACTTTTTTCATTCAGAGCCATTATCGGGCGGATTGAGCCATTGGAGTCACAAGAGCTACCGCCGGGCTACCGTGTGAGCAAGCCTCACCGACTTATGGTATCCTGTGAGGAACCTCGTCGTGTGAAAAAGTCTCCTAATCATGCCGTAACTTGGTGCGTCACATGGGGCAGTCATGAAGTACTTGCCGCGGCCAAAGGTCGATGCAAAGCTGGAAATGTTCCATCCCAATTGTGCAAACGACACGCTTTCACCAAGTTCCTCAAGATCTACAGGAATAATCCAGCTGCAATTGCGGCTTCCTCGAATATCACATACGCTGATGCCAAACAATTGGCCAAATCCTATCAAGTAATTAAAGAGAAATATTTTAAATGTCCGTCTTAACCAATATCCACATATAAATATGTTATAATAACTTTCTTTTATGTTATCATTTTTTAGCTTGTAAAGCAAAAGTTCAACGATCTCATGGAAGACTCCAACTTCGGGAAGTGGATTTCCAAGCCCATCGAGGCCGATAATTTTAAAATTGACTAGTGATCGCTGGCCTAACTGTAATTGGCAGAGATTACACCAAATTTTTATGTATAATGCATTAATGTACGAACCCGAATTCTGCAACAATATCTTATGTGTTTGATGCTATGGATGCTGATTGTTCCGCGTTTGTGAACAAATATTTTTTGAACGGCCTTGTTGAACAGATGTGTTGGTTAAATGTCATCCTTTTGTGTTAACTTGACTTACAGAAGATGCTATTTGATGAAGTTTGGTTGTTATTATGGTTAGTTTGTTTGTAGTCCACTGACGATTCAAGTGATTAGGATGAATTGAAACTCTGGATTGAAGGACTTTTATATTATGACCTCAGTGGAACGTCTCTTGACTCACTGATTCCACGACTTGAAGAAAACACAAGAAGGGAGACAACTAATAAATCCTGCTGCACAAGAAAACTTTATTACTGAAAAGTGAAGTAAACAAGTAAGTGCAAACACCATAGAATAAATTCTCAAGTCCCAAAAGGTAGGGAGTGCCTACAGGATGATGGAATTCCAAAAATGAAATTACAATCACAAACACAGTCATAATAAAATCTATAGGCCATGTCTCTCTCTCTTCAACAGTCAATTCATCAACTTGTCTGCCCCCGCAAGGATGATCCCCTGTCGGGTCTGCCAACTAAAATCCATACCTAAATTTCTTTTAGAGTAGAAGCAATCAAGATATTCTCTCTAGTAAAAACATAGAGGCTTTTCTACGAATATTAACATCATGTGAAGTATTTTATAACATTAACGAAGACCTGCAGCAGCTATGTCATCCACGTCTATACCTAACATTCTTAAATCTTCCATCTCATCAGCGTCCATGGTAGGCTTCGTTCCACCGGACTGGGACGTATGGTCCTCACCGGCAGGGGCTTCCGCGCCATCCATCTGTTTTTCTGACTCTCCGCTCGCCTGCTGCCCCGCGTCGCCCGGTGGACCGTCATCTAATTCCGTGTAGACACCCGTGGCGTGACCGTACATATCGTATGTTGGTGGAGGAACACTGGTCATGGGAGCTCCGGAATAGGCACCATAAGCAGAATAGTAATCTATATAATAAAATTGAAGACATCTTTATTTGTGGAATCATCAATCAATTCAAGGCTCAAAAAATAAGCCAGGACGACATATACATTCGGTAACCGCCTTGTAGTAATCTGCTCCACTTACCATAATTGGTTGGAGGAGGTGCAGTGTAGCGGTAAGCCGCGGGAGGTGGAACCGGCTTCTCGGGGCCCGCGTATATAATGTCAAGTGCTTGCTGGAAATCATCGGGTAAATTCGATCCACTTGATCCAGTGGTCGTAGTCCCCACCTTAGAGCTAGAAACTACGTCCTCCTGATGCTTCGCAGCAACGGCACTATAGGAATACATGGAAGAGGCATCGTATCCATACCCACTGGATCCCATGCTCATACCTTCATCCATTCCCTGAACGGGATTGAAACTGTTGGAAAATGAGGGAACGGGGCCAGCAGCAGATGTTGAGGACTCCTCAACGCTCACACTAGTGCTACTAGGGTATGTTTCCTTGGTCTCTATTTTTTCTGAGCTTACGGCTGGTGTGACCACAGGCTCCGGTGGAGTGACTTTTCCGGGGCTACTCTTCGCATCTGGCAGCTCCGCGGGCTTCGCATCTTTAACAGGTTTTTTAAATAATGGCATTTTACCAATAATCGGGAGCTGTTTTTTAAGATTTTCCTTCACTTCGGGCTTCTCCTCTTTCTTGTCCTTCCCGGATTCACGGTCCCGGTTCCGGCCTCTGTCCCGACTCTCTTTCGGTGAGCGCGATCGAGTCCTTCTCGGTGAGCGTCGACGGTAGCGGTCTCGTGAGCGCGACCTCGAACGAGACCTGGACCTCGGTGACCTGGGCGAAAAAGATTGGCCGTTAGGATTGAAAACAATTTTGAAAATCCCAGTTTGTAATAATTGGCACCATTACTCGTTTTCGTAAAAGGAAACGACCCCTTTCAAGGACTCATGACAGTTTACTCAGTCTCTTTGGACTGATAACTGGATTTTCAAGGCAAAAATGGTTTCCTGCCTTAGAGAATTATGTGTGACCAAATCCAACGATCTCGTACTCTCACTTGAGTGTTACCTATAAATTCAGTCTTGCTACACTTCCGATACCACTATGAGTATTCTTTGGGCTCATCAATAATAGTAATTATCTTTCTTACGAGAAGATAAGGCAAATAATGAATAGAATAGATGATGAATCAAATATACAAATTCCAACCGTACCTTCGCCTCCCTCGATTCCCGTAGCGGTCACGGTCTCGATCTCTATTATTAAAAGCCATCTCGACTCCGTATCTTCTTCCATCAACACGCCGACCAATATCTTTTTCACGGCTACTCCGATCGCGATCTCGCTCCAAATCCCTGTCTCTCTCTGCCCTGCTAGGCACCAACGGAGAAGCGGCTGGAACAGGGGTTGCCTTTGCCGAAACCTCGGCCTTGTCAACGCCAGAGGATGGTGCCTCCTTCTCCTTGTCCTTGAGCCCATGCTTTTGGCGGACAATGGCCGCAAATTTTTGTGTGTCAATGTCTAACTTGACCTTTTGAGGCTTATCCATCCACTCGTCCACAGCCATATCTGATTTTGATGCGGCCAAGGCGCTAGCCGTAAAATTTAGGGCCGTCGCACGGGGATCCTCCGCCTTCACCAAGTTCCGCATTTGAATACGAATACTCTTCCCATTATCCTCAGTATCAATTTCCGTTGTCCCGGGTGTTCCAATTGTTCCGACTGTTCCTATAGTGAGAGAGTCCAACCGTTGTCGAGTCACTTTCGGTTCCTGTTCACTTGACGGTGGGTATCCACTCCGACCGCGAGCTTTCTCCCGATCACTCGACCACTTGGTCTCCCAGTCGGGATGCTCGTCCAAGAAATTCTACAATTCCCAATCGAAAAATGAGTCCCTCTACAACAGGAGCTACCGCATTCGTGCAGTTATAAATGTCTGAGAAAAAGTGGAATACCCACAGCCTGTTGTGGTTTACGACTTTTATAAAATAAGAGGAATTTACGACATTGAGAAAACCAGTACAACTAATATTTTTAACTGCAAACCCAAAATACTCAGTATTAGAATGACAAGGATGTACAGATTCTACGTTCACCCTATGGCTTCTACCGTTCTCACCAAATAGTTTCCCATGTGGTCTTCACTTTTCAGATGATCAAGAGCACATTGGTGGTCGCCCATGTAAGTATTGCAAATACGGCAGTACCACCCTTGAACCGGCGTAAAGAACTGCATGCCTAATTTCGGACAAATTCACAAAATTATAAGGAGCTTTCAAATTTATTGGAAGGCTAAGAAGTAATTCAAGTACCTCTAAATGGCATTTTCTTAGCTCCGGGTACTACTTTCGTTTCTTTAAAGGCGTTTCGCTTCTGCCAAGGCTTCTCATCAATTCCCAGTTGCTGGAACCAGAGCAAAGAAAGAATTAGGATGTGGCATAATCTGAGGGCATTGAAGGCGTAATTTTAAGGACACCCAAACACACTGATTGGTACGAGCGATTACCTCCACTTGAGCATGATGTTCCTTTGTGTGAAAATGATCTAGCATATCCTGGATCGTCTCCGGAAACACATTACACAGTCGGCACCAGTGCAACCCGTTGTCGTAAAATTCAAACTGCTCCAACTTTTTGGATGCCGCTGAACTCTGTGTTGAAATTTTTGGAATTACAAATTAGTAATCAACCATCGTATAAATCCCATCGATTGAATGCAGTTCATAATAAGAAATCCGTGATTATAGGATATAGGCTTCAAATGACAGAAGGAAGTTTACAAAACACAAATTAATTGGCAAAAGCTTACTATTTGCGGCGGTGGAGGAGGTGTTACCAAAGAAGCAGGAGGCTGAGCAGGTTGGCCTATTTTAGGCGGTGGCGGTGGAACCGGTGGAATACGTGGACTGGTTGCAACTGCTGGCCCTTTGCAGCCGTCCTGAAGTATGTCGTTTATCTTCTCTAACACAATTTGAACCGCCTTTGAACGGCCCTTCAGCTCAGTCTGCAACCAATATTTAAACAAGAGCATGAGACACTCAATCTCAAATACCAGGTAGATAAAGACATTTTCGTTTACCTGCAATTTCTTGTTCTCTTCAATTAAAGAGTGATCGGCACCGTTCTGTCTCAATTCCAACTCCTTAGCCATGAGGCGAGTGATGTTGTTCTCAAGCAGCTTGTACTTTTCGGTGTAATTTTCACGCTGCATCAGCAGAGCCTTTTTCTGTTCGGAAGTGACACCACTGCTCGGTTTCTTCTTCTGCTTCCGATCTACACAACAAGGAGTGGGCTAAAATCTTCCATTTCACCTCCGAATGCAATGCTGGATGACAGCAAAACTTACCTTCGTCGGATGATGAATCCGAATATTCGCTGTCTCGTCGCTGAAACATATGAACAAACATTTCGTATTGAGAATTAAGTCACTTAACCAACTGAGAAACATCGTCATTGTGTGATTGTATTCTACTGTATATTATTTATAGAGTTTGTTTCATCAACAACATCTGCCACCTTACAAGGTTACTTTTTTACATGTCATCAGCGCACGAATCAATGATTATGCGCGTTCGAGAGGTTCTCCAGAGAGATCAACAACAGCCAATTCCTAGGTGCGGAAATTAAGAGTTGGCTGAATTATGGGCCCTCAAAGTTTTCATCACGGGATACGAATGGGGGGGAACGTCTTCACTTAAAAATCACATGTTAAATTCCATAAAGATTTTCCAGTTTCAAGTTTCGCGTAAGTTCTCATCTACACCCATAGTGAGGAAAACGGCAAAAATTTGGGTATATGATTTTCGTCTCGGAATGCGGCTAAATTTTCGGAAACAGTGTAGTGTTGATATTTTCTAACATCCGAAAGCATATTACCACCATGCAACCGCAGGAGAGGCATTTTATGAGGGTTTTTCAAATCCCTCAGAACTCAAAACTGGACTTTTCTTATGGTATTTAACATGGGACTTTTAAGTGAAGATGTACTCCCCCCATTGGTGCTCACGTGACAGAAACTTTTGAGGGTTCGTAACTCAGCCAAATCTGAATTTCCGCACATAGGAATTGGACCTTGTTTATCTCTCTGGACCTCTCAAACGCACATAATCATTGATTCGTGCGCTGGTGACATGTAAGAAATTCACCTCGTTAGTTGAGTTGGAGTAACAATATCAAAGCGGCTAACACAATTTAGTATCTATAACCTCTTTGTGTTTTGTCATTGTTATAGTCCAAGCATTTTCCCGTGACAAGAAAAACAGTATGTGTTCAGTGATTTGATTATTATTGTTGTTGTAACTGTGAACATGAACTGCATAGAAGAATTTGTTAACTAATTCACGGAGTCCAGATTTCAATGCAAATTGATGTTTTGATCGATTTTTGTGTCTTTTGACTTCAAAATTCACAAAAGTCAGGGGTCTATTAAGTGATCATGATTTGTTACTGAATCACAAGAATCATATATATTAGATATCACGAAGCTGTGTAGTTACCGGTTTACGTTTCCCCCTTGACTTCGATTCAGAATCGGACGATTCTGAAGAAGACGATGAGGATGAGGACGAGGAACTTCGCTGACGCTTCTTCTTTTTCTTCTTTTCCTTCTTTGCAGCTTTTTTAGACGAAGAGTCACTTGGCGGTGCAGTCATCGTCGTTGGGGGTGGTGGATTTAATCCAGTCGGGGCATAAGCAGTATTATGAGGAAACAAAGCTGACCCACCGTACTCTTCATGGGGGTTGTACATTGCTTGCTTACTTCTATAGTAATCTGAGTCGGCATGAGACCCTACTTCTGCTGACTTTGCAAATCCGGCCATTTCATCGTATTCTCTTCGGTCCAATAAATTTTCACGCAACGCAGTTTGTCCATTCGTATGAGCTTGAGCCTGCTGACTCTGAGGAGTGTATACTGGCGCTGGTGCGGAAGGATTCACATCCGCTGCACTTAAATTCTTATGAGGAGTGTAAGGTTCATACTGCTGTGCAGGTAGTGGTACCGAACCTGATATACTTTTCGGCTGATATTCATCTGAATTTCTCGGACTTCGCCTCTCCGGACTTCTTTCAGGGGTCCTTCTATCCCGACTTCTGCTTCGGCTTCCGGAATAACTCCGGCTCCTACTACGGCTATGGCTTCTGCTGTAGCTTCGACTTCTTCGCCTTCGACGTCTGTCATCATCCTGAAGTAGCAATTTAAGTAGATTAGGGAGGTTGAAAGTACCTCACGACTTAGTCCTTACGTTACGCATGCTGGAATTGCATGGACAGTTTTTCCTTTCGAATATTATAGTTCTTACCCGGTCTCGTTTGTAGTAGTCATCATTGTCCCAGTATCTTCTAGGTCTGTAGCCCCCCCGATTACCTCGACCTCGGTTGCGGTAACCGTAATTCCCTCCACCGCCTCCTCCTGGTCCTCCCCGGTAAGAATCTGTGCGGTTAGAGCTACTCATTGCTCTTCCTGACTGCAGACTAAAACTCAGTATGTACACTCACTTCGAACTCCTCCACCACGTGTACAGAATAAAATCACTCGCCGTAAAGGTCAAAATGACAACAAATATCTTGGCAAACTTCGAGATACTATTCATCCTTTCCAAAGTTTTTGTTTTGTATCCAGGAACGCGACCTCCTCCTCTCCTCAGGCTCCCACGCTCGTCCCCGGACGTTTTAGTGTATGAAAACAATTCTTCAAAATATAACACAGACGAAGTCTCACAAGGCAACGTAAAATTACAATTCTATTTATGCCTTCCGTAGCTACAGGCAACTACGACACAACATATTCAGGTCGTAATTTTAGACACTGTAAAGCCGCAGTAGTCTGTACAGTACTAGTAAACGTACATGTATTCCTTCCTTTCCTGAACCTCCCTCTTTCATCTTGTTCTCCCGCAGCAAGTGGTGAAACGCATTGTGGGAAAAAGAAATGCTGAGCAACTGACTACGGAAGAGACCGCATCATATCATTAACGTGGCCCGCAGAGCTCAAATTCTGCCCCTGAAGATGTCGCGAGCGACGGAAATGTTGCCAGTGGAGCTCCGCGCAATTTTAACTGTTGCCTTTCCATCAAAGGTCTAATTCTTGAGGTCTGTATTCATTGCTTTTTATCCAATGATTTGAAAAATATCTCGTTTTGGCTTTGGCAAACAGAAATATGAAAATACGAATACTCAATTCAAGAATACACAAATACAAATATGAAAATACAAATACTGCTTCCGGATATAGACAAATATAAGTACCCAAAAACGACACATGCTTCATGCAATAGTTCGCAAATGTAAGTACTAAAATACAAATACATTCCTCATTTCCCATTGTTTGGCAAGTAAGAATAAGATAAAGGTGCCAAAATTAAAAGATACATCAAAACAATAACGAATAACAAACAAGAAACATATGAGCAACAAACAAAATATTCCAAGATTCAAGTATTTCTCGCGTATGGCTTTAAGGATAGAGAGGCGATGAGGCGAATAATAGCAGCTATCGTAACCCCACCCCAGGTTGGGATCTCAAGCTACATAACACATTGGGAAACATTATCGGCAATATCGCCTTAACGAAAATTCATCCAACGCACTCTCATATCTTTTCCATCGCGTAATTAATTCTCCTTTAAAGGTAATCGTGAATGAATACTTATTTGCAGTTGGTGCAAATGCATTACAAATGTAAATAAGTATGAAATAAAAATTCACAGATGCAAATATGTAAGGGGCAAAGTTTTATGCTTTTTTATTTTCGATTGTGCTTTTACCCCAAATGCTAATTATGTAATTCCATATTTAACAATAGCACTTTCAGTTAAAAAATATTTGAGTTTCCCTCTTTTTCTGCAGTCTCATGTGAAATATAAAATGTGACTGAACCAATATTGATGGAAAATTCATATTTTGCTTTTCGACTCGTAACGCGTTCAAATGTTCAAAAAGTATGAAGTAAGGACTTTATTAGTAATCAAAGTGCATATTGCTCGCAAACAGCAAATGGGGAGTCAATTTTTGGTTTTTTTTTCAAAAATGGCTCGAAACAAAAAACTGGGATTTTCTTATGGGATTTTTTAAAGTGAAGACGTTTACTACCAATCGGAAGCTGAGGCTTGACTGAAGCGGTGACTCTGCGCCGTCTGGTTAAGGATAAGAAGATAGATACGGACACGAACAGTTCCTATTTACGCTAATGTTAAAAGTGGTGTTATTTCTTGCATCGCGCATGTCTAAGGAACCATAGCGCGGATCTAGTCGACCATGGTAGGAAACAAAATCCCAAAGCCTTTAGCTTTAGAATGTGACATTTAGTTGTGGGGCATCGAGAAGCCTACACAACAATAGCACTAGCACCTGGAAAATTTCGCATTGCCTTAAATAGACATTTTATCATTTTGAGGATAAACGTTCTCCACAATACGAACTACTTTACAGCAACACTGAAACTCCTGTTAATTCTTCATACACGCCGCGGAGAATAGATTAGTATTTAATATAATAGGTATTTTAATAGAGGGCGCTTAGTCGGTATTTCCATTATCTTTAAATTACTAGCATTTCCTGTTCACCCATCCATTTGTGCCGAGTCGGAGACAGACATACCGACACAACTACACCAGTTTCATGCCATAATATGGTAGCCACAACCGAATTTCGGTACAAGTTTTACGACATCCCCGTGAATGTCAAGCTACAGAACATCGACTTTAAGATTAGATGGCAATTACTTGACTTGTAAGGTACGTGTATTTTACCCTCGACAGTGGAAGTCAATTTTGTCGGCTATTGTACCCAATGTATATTTTACAATTTGACAATTTGACCGCATTGTCACGGTATCTTTTGAAGGGTATTTAAACTTAAAAACGAACGCGCAATCGTTTTGCAGGCCCTTCGTACCGTCTGTCTGTTACACAGATGGGGTAATAGTTACTACATTTAGACGTATCCACCGCATGTAGCGTAGCAGCAGCACGATTAGGAACTTCGTATGAGGCATGGGTACTTACATTTTTTATGCACACTTCATACAATCCTGGAGATAGCGCTGACACTGTGCATGCACAGGAAGAATTCGAATCAGTCATAAATTTCACTCTCGGAGCGTACCCCTAATATCTAACCTAAAGCTGCAGCTCCTCACGCTGAAGAGATTAACTAAATAATGGAGTTTCTCCTGTGAGGGAAAATGACTCAGCTCTACTCAGAGCTAAGTTCCCTCGGTGTATTCCTTGGTAGAAAGCGGAAATATTATAGGAAATGGAAGGATTTTCAAAACCTTTGTCTTCGCATGAACCTAAAGTAGGGCTTAAGAGAGACCGTCGTTTTCTCATAGTCTCATCCCGGCTTACTACAGGTTGTCTCCTTTGTTAAGAGTAAACAAGTATGCCAATACATATCCTACCTCGTCCAATATTGCCATACTATATTTTCCACTCTTCCAGACATGCACTTATACCACTTATAGAAAAGCACCCGTGTGCTCCTGCGGCTCAGCAGCTCAACTCCTTTCAAAATGGAATCAAATCCTTTCCTTGTGTTTTGTTACCAGGAATATAGTTCCGTTCTGCAAACATTTGTGGTGTTCATCGTACTACTTGGACTGTTTCTGGATGCTGTAAACTATTCATGAGTAAAGTGTGTATTGGAAGAAATCTTGGGAAATGCTGAATTTCCTTGTCCAATTCCATCCGATGATGTTAACGCTACTTTCTTCTGACTATTATGTTAATCCCAGACTTTTGTGCCGAATAAGAGGCGGACGTAATAATTGGCAAATTAGTCTGACTAATGGAATAATGTATCTGTCACTCTTTGAATGTGAAAGTCCCGCAGATAGACACTACCTCCGTCTGCTTTTGCTTCTCCTTCCTGTGGCTTTCTTCCCATTTGAATCCAAATTTCATTTTAACTCAACGGCAGGCGAAGCCTACTTATTGCTGGCTTGCTTACTAGCGAAGCAAATCAGAAGGCTGAATTCTTTATGAATTGGACCATGCCAGAGTTGGTGGATCCTGGGATTATCTTCATTATTGAGTTTGTAGTCCGAGTCTAAGCAGCTCATTGCGGGATCGCTCTCGTCCTTCCAGTTAAGGGAAAAGTACCTCCGTACTACCTAGTGTATTGTACATACATAGAATTACGTGAGGCAGAGCATAGTGCCTATTCCCTTCAGCCCTTCAGTATCACCTACTTCTCTCGTTACTATCAGGGCTATGGGATAGAGTCCATGCAACGAAAATGTTATCGTAGGTACCTCAGTCTAAACAACCGTATAGCTAAATGTTCTGCATTTCTCGCATCTCCCACCGTATCCTAGTCCTCTCATCCTGAAAGCACATCAATTTTCATTATCAGACCCGGACGGTGGAAGCGTCTAGCTGAGTATGTCTAAGGCGACGGTGACAGTCAACATTAAATAGCTCTATCCTCAGCTTGGTGATAGTGGGGAAACGTTAAACGACTCCACGGCACACTTACTCCCAAATAACTTCCTCCAGCTCTGCATATACTGTATCTTTGGGATAGAGCCTCTTACAGTGAAAGCTATGTATGATGCCCCAACCATGGAGTGTTGCTATTATTATTTTTATTATTGCAATTTCCCCTCTTTATCGTCCGCTACCTATAACGTGTAATGCTGTGACGGAGAAAGAAGTCTATGCTTCATGCTCCCGTGACCATCTCGCTGTAGCGGAAGGCTTTAGAGGGAACACAGATTAACTTATCCTTGGTACTTGTGAGCATTCCGCATCCCCCCTTGTCCATGTTATATCCCAGTTACACACCGGGTCTTATGCATTCAAACTGCACATCTACTCTGTCCCACGAGCCTGTAAGTTTATATACATTTACACAGTTCTAGCTCTTCGCAACTACCTCCTCCCTCAATGCACTCACCCAGCCTATCTGTCCATCTCTATTATACGAAATGTATGTGGAGCATCCTACAACCTTTCTCACAATGATTGGCCTCTCCTCGGTATTTAACCGGAATTAATACGACTACTGAAGCAAAACTGCATCCACTCAAATAAAGTGGATTTGCGCGGCGTGTACTCCACCATAACCTTGGTAATCCCGGAGGACAGGTCTGCGAACATAGGGACGCTATAACATCAAATTTATAGATAGCAGTCTCGACTCTGTGATATGACTCAATCTTGGGCTTGATTGTCCTCCGAAATGCAAGAGCTGAAGCGGGGGGTAAGTAATGAAACGGTGGGGATACCGTGTCCATAGATATGTGTCCACGTTCAGGAGCTCCACATCGATTTTTCCAGGACAATGGTGACTAATAAAACTAACGTGAGCTTCTGTGCACGGAGGCAAGACTGGGGGAATAATTAATTCAGTTGGAAAATAATCAGTGGAAATAGTGGATAACTTTCATGCTAGGAAACGCCATCCATCAGTTTACTCATGAGGCGTGGGGACGGACAGAAGTGGATTTTGCATTTGAAACATGCCGTTTAATTTTCAGACTCGTCTGGATTCTCCGTAGGCTGGAGAACGTCACCCTGGTCTGTCGAGGAGACTCGTATGGGTTCTCTCATTTTGGCCTGTAAATGAGTACGTTGAGAGCGGGGCGGTGTGTGATCAACTACCCCCCGTTGTTTGTCAAGAATCCAGATCCCAACCGCCAAAAAACAGGGAGACCATGAAGGGGAGCACGTAAAATAATGGTAGAACGGCTTTCTTCACTCTCTAGTGCACACGAGCTTTAGTTACAAACACACACGCATACGAACCGTGGAGTGAGACTTGTGCAAGACTAGAGAGTCTTGCACATGGGAAACGAGTAGTAAGTGTGCATGTGTATTTCTACGTGGGAGTAGTATAGTAGCCCAGTGTGGCAGTAAACTAGGAGGCAGCCACCACTTTCTCCTCCTTTCCCCTGTGCTTCTCGACTGTAAAGCTGTGGGGAGAGGAGAGAGTGAATATGTTGAGGGGATTTGCGACTACATAAAAGCTCCCTTTCTCCGCTCCTCAGGCTCAGACAACCCTGCGCCGGCAAAGGAGACGAACGTGAGGGCCAGATTGGACCACGTCTAAAGAATCTCGACCCTGAATAATTCTCGAAGTCTCCTTTCAAGTATTCTCTACAATTATATATCACCCCCTAAATATCATCTATTGCGCTTGGGCTTCCAAGTATCCACAGGCGTGCGGATTAAGTTCCAAATCTTTTAATCACTCCTTTAAAAACACACCTGTCGTTCCCTCGACATCTATAAGTGCTCAGCACATAAGATGGACAGGATACTCAATAGTGAATCCCAAGACATTTATAGGCAATAGAAAACTGAGCCATTTAGCACCCAGACAGTGTAACGAGTACTTCGAGCAATTTCAGCTGTAGAGAAAAAGTACAAAGTTATTATTTATTAATGTCGAGGACAGAAGCTTTGAGTGATTTTAGTGGATGAGGTGACTGTTGTCTAACAGATTGTCACACCGTGTTGGGGCATTTGTAAACAGAGTGTCAGCTGGCCCGGGAACAATGCTTTAAAAATACTGCCACTACTGTCGAGTTTGGGTACATAGTCGCACGGTTCTTTCCAGGTGTTACCTTCTCTCGCGGTTGCCACTACTTCCATTCCCCTTATCACTCCTTCACACTATTTGAACCCTGGGGAAATATTGTGGTGGAGAGACAGCAGGACTTGTGTGTCTGTGCCGCGTGCATTTAACCAGCAGTGTGCAGCTCCGTTCTGATGTTTAGCTGACTGTGAGCTGGCGTGTCATCCGGACTCGTATCCAGTTTCCACCTCGGTGTGTTCCCTCACGTAATAATAATAATAATCACATAAAGAGATGGTTCGTCTCTGTCAGCCCAACTGGGGTTCATTAGCGAACGACAAAGGGCAGTGACAGGAATTTCCACTGTAACGATTACCGTAGCGGAACTTTGTATGCCGAGACGACGACGGGAGAAGGAGATGAAACGTGGCTCTTCCGGGCATCCCTTGTGAGCCGTACCGCTCCGTACAGTTTTACGGGTCAGTCTTTGACTGACGACTTACTGAGAGTGCACTGAAACGTACGTTTTTCCATTCCGCTCACCCTCCTCACTGCATACTGAATAGTTTGGTATGGGTGGTTTGGGAAAATTCCACGGCGTAATTATCTATCGGGCTGGTTTGAAGAACCTTGGAGTTTTGAACTGAAAATTATTCAAAACTTTTAGCACTACACCGGATAGCAACTTTGATTTACTCATCCGTACATCGGTAATGGTGGGACAGATAGCTCGGCTCAGATTTAAAGCTGAGGTGACCGAGAGAAGCAAACGTTGTTGTTGTTTAGTAGGATATTCATCCCCTTCGTTTGAGTCTACTTTGGGAAAATTTTAAGGGAAATCTTTGGAACTAACAAGCTCCTATCCCCTTCCTCATCTCCTTCGCTGACACGATAGTTTGACTCGTGTGAAGCGAGAGGGGAGATGTAAGAATAAAACGGAAAAAGTGAAAAATTGGGAAGAGAAAAAGAGACAGGCGAGAAGAAAACGAAAGTGATGAAAGAAAATTTGGGGAAAATTGGCTCACTTTGAAGTTGTTTCTCATCTTGTTTTTCCCTTCCCGCCGCCGCCCATAGTGAGGCTTTTTCTTGGAATTCGAACCACGTCCCTCGTCTCCCATTTCACGCATTCATTCAGCCCAGTCAGTAGGGATTGAGCCGGGATTTTTTAAAAGTGAGAGTGCTCTTGGGGAAACAGCTAATCACTTCCGCTGTAATCGGGATCAGTTGGAACGGACAAAAAGGATTGGAACAGGAGAAGGAAATCAGTGAGGAACAGATCAGACGGAAGTACCGAGTCAACTTCCCAATTGTTGCGCAACTATAACACAATACCTGTAAATAAGTGAGGAGTTATTCCCTCTTGTAATTACTTACTGGGCGAAGGATAAGGCACAAACCAAGTTTTATGCGTGAAGATGACGGCGTTGAGGGAGTTTGGGAACGAGTGGTGGTTCCTGGTCGGACTCATACTGCTGGGAATTAATATCGAACCCAGCTGGTCCACATGCTACCAGCCGCAACCTGTCAAGAATGGTGCTGTGGATGTTCAAGATTATCCCAAGTCAGTGATGAGTTTCCCGAACGGAACCATTGCAAGGGTCTCCTGCAAGCCAGGCTACCGTCTCACTTCCATGGAACTCAAGACCCGGATTTGTGTCAATAGGGAATGGACAAATAATCCCCCTGGAGAGTCCGTGTGCGGTAAGATGATTCAGGAAGGCCTCGTATGCATGTATAGTTAGTTATGTATAGTGATAGTGGTGAAAATACTTTGGTTACATACGCTTCCTGTCCTCCTCGCACATCCTGTCATCCTTAAGGGTTGATTCACACTCACTTGTACCCAACCCAGTCACATCATCCTACATAGAATGCATACCGGATTCATCGCATGGGCGTGCGTTGATGGAAGCCGAAAAGGAAAATACTACATGGGAATCCACTTTCTTGATGCTCCTGGCATAACACGTTGTGGTGGCATGTAGGAGTGCCGTGGTGAAGGGTTTGAGAGGTGCACGTCAGGGAGGCTCTCCCCATTTTCTCTCGTGTCAAGGAGATGTGGTCTGGGAAGGAAATTTCATACACCTTCCTAATGGTTTCCTCGTCATCCTTGACAATAACAAAAGTGGATCTTATAGAGTTAGAAAGTTCCCGCATTTTCTTCCTTCACTTTCTCCTCATTTTCCCTCCCACAGCATGCGAAGGAGTTCCTTTTTCAAGGGTGTTCCCTTGATGGAAAGAAATACATTCACGCCTCTTCAGCGGGGGCAATGAGAGTTTATGGAAAAAGTTGTGAGGGTGCTATCTGCATAGAATGAACAGGGGGATGTGGGGGAGTGACAATAAGTCAAATGCGCCGGGAAAAAAATTCTTTTGATTGTGTGGGGAAAGTTAAGGTTGAAAGCTCGTGGAGAACTATGGGCGTGCAGAGTGTTGTTTGTGTGTCGCTGTGGATGAGGATAAGTGTGTATAGTTTTGATCCCATGCGTGCTCCAGTTCTAGCACAAAATAAGTGTGGGTGTGTACGAGCTGATAAATTTCGTGTGTGCCCATTCTTTGAGCAAAAAGACACATTTTGACTTACGACATTCCTCTGACTGGAGAAATGCTCGGGATCCGGATAAAACAGGGACTACACGCTTCGGCCGAAGTGTGTGTGAGTTAGTGTAATGTAATGCCTGTTAATATATCTGTCGGTCCCATCCCCTAATAATAGCGTTTAAACCCGCGTTTTGTGTATGTAACTCCCCCATCCGGTCCACCCACTCCCAAACACATGTCGACATGCTTGTCCTACATACCTCAAACCAGTATACCCGGTCCAGGTTGGAAACCTGGAAAGTTCCTCCTCTCTGTCCGACTCGCTCATGCGTGCGTGTACAGTGTGTGCGTGTATGTGTGTGGACGAGTGCGTGCTCTCAGCCTATAATCTACATCTGGCTCGGCGGAGCCGGTCGGGAGAAAATAAGGGTGGCATTATAAAAGCAGACTCCCGCATACTCTACCGACCCCAGTAGCATCTCTGTCTGCGTGTCTAGCAATACGAGATCCCATGGCGTATTCCTCTCTCTCGCTTCATCATAACAACTTCTATCAGATGAGGATCGATTTTTTGATTTACAAAGCGAAATTCTTCCACTCACTGTTCACGCCTTCCTCCTTATACTTTTCTCTCTCTGTGGGTGTTCTCAGTCTCATCTACTACAGTTTCTCATCACAGGACTATCCACTTACACTCCCTTGAGTTCTCATGGTTGGAATGAGGGAAAGGGAGTCTCGGACACGTCAACCTCAATACGTGCGTCAGGGTCGTTTCTTTACGACTATATAGGAGGAATCTTCCCGCGATCGCCACCCATTTCACACGCCCCTTTGTATCATTAGATTCCACAAGTCCTTCCCTGTAACCAGCGCTATTATCCTCTTCCATATGTCTCTGGAGTTGAATGTCAGGGAAAGTCCGTCTCCATTGGACTAAAGCCCCTTTGCGTGCTTAGTTATATGGGAAACGGACCAGAATAATTAATTGACGGGCGTGGAGGGAGACGACGACGACGATATGGAAATTATACCGGACCATGTATAGCTCCGAAGTAACGAGGACAGTATGATTGGCGGGGAAAACAATGGGATGGGAGGAATGAGGACAGGACGGGAGATAAGATGGAGAGCCCCGGCAGAGGGTAATTTATTTAGCGAATGATTGCTTCTCCCACTGAACCAGCAGGATCTCTACGGATGAAAGGCGGGAGGCGGGGACGAGGAGAAAGTTTGCTCAACAGATTTCAAAGACCGGCTGCCTCGTAGTATGAGCTTTCAGGTCTTCCAAACATGATTCATGCATGTAAACGGAGCTACGGAAACGCTGCTTTTGCCTTGAAATGAATCAGTATCACGTCTCTCCTGGCGAAAGATTCATAAGGTTTGCAAGGGCTTGATATAGCCTGGACCGACCAACCACAACCATGACAAGTCCACCTCCGCTGTGGTATGTTGGGACAGTAAAGGGAGGACACCCAACCATTGCCGTTGTTGATCAATGTCATCTTTTTAGACTTCCAATGTGTGGATAAACGGCACGTGTGTCCGCATGGGAGTATTTGGCTGTGAACGTGCGCCGTGGAAATCCCGCATTTAAGTCTAGTGAGTCGTATTAAATCTCACCAGTACTAATACATGAATGTACTACGGCGGCAAGGGTGGCGCGGCGGAATTAATCGGAGTATGCTATGGGAAAGTACATATGGATGAAATTTTGGATTAATTTCCCCAACCAGTTCCTCCTCCACATGCGAGCAAACACAGGGGAGTTCCGGTCCATCCGGTTCAGAAAATCAAACCAAAGCTGATTACAGTGTGTGTGCAATGTGTATCACTCCTGCAGGGAATGAATTTTCCAGGAGAAATATTCTAGTAATTCAGTAATATAGGGCACCTTTGTGAAAATGTATTACACTATAACTCTTTAATTCACTTCCTCCGTTTCCATTTCTCTTGCAGAGTGGTTCGAATGGTTCCCAGGGGGTTGGAATGGCAAACGCAAATATTGGCTTATAAATTTGTAGTGGAGTTAATCCAGTGATGTGCGTAGAATGCACTGGAACGATCAGGATCTGAAAATTTTTTGGGTTGGTGTCGTTGCTTCTTCCCGACATACAAAATATAAATGTGTTTTATGAAGGAAGCGTCTGCACAAGCTTCCATTTAGCGTGCCAGTTGTTTCTGAAAAAAAAATAATTTCAATCCTGGCGCCGGTCGTCCCGTTAGAAACACGAAGCGCACTATGCACTGGCCAAGTGAGTGTGAATGGGATTTGAGTTGAAGTCAAATATCCCATTGACATGGAGACAGCCGGCAATATAAAATTTTGTCATCCCCTCAGCCTTGGCCAAGAGAAAATGGGTGGGAAATTGTGTTGTTCTATGCAGAATTACAATGTCATTCCTCTCCGTTTTAAATCAATACATACGCTCCGCCCCTTCTCACTCCCCTATCTCTTGGTCCCCGTGTCTGTAGGATTAGGAGTTGAAAATGAGAGGAATTGTCGTCATGGCAGTATATTCAGCAGCAGCAGTGGAAACGAGAATGAAATCCATCTATGCCTGTGCAAGTTACAGGATGATTTATGAACCCTCGCCGTTTTTTCTTGCGTATATAATCTGGGTGTGATATAATTTCAAGGGGAATGCTCAACAATCGTGGAGCCAAGACGTGAATTGGCTAGCGCACAGAGTGACGGAACAGTAGTGTTTTCATTTTCCTTCTTCCCTCCTTCCTATACTACTTTTCTGCTCCAGAGTCCACATACACGCAGTCATAAATCCTAATGATTCATGAACTCCCATCTCTTTGGGAATGAGCCCCACCATTCCGCTTCGCTCTTACAGTGGATCAGGAAGGACTAGGACTTAGATAGTTACAATATTTTTAAGTAAATTCAAACGGGACTCTGTCAGCCCCTCATATCGCTATTATTAGCTGTTGAAGAGCGCAAGTGAGACCAAGACGGCACCAGCAACAGAACCAGCTCATGGAATCCCTCCTTTTGTGTAGAAAAAATTAGCTAAATGAAGTACATATATTGGTGGAAACTTTCCTCCAGTGGGTTACGAGTTTGAGCGTAAGCTTTTGGACAAAGTTTTAACAATGGCAAAAGTTGCTTAATGACTCAGAGGGACTCATTATCCTTTAGTAGTTCATTGGACGAGAAAATATACGCTCTTGACTTTGTTTTTCTCACTCGAGGTTACGCGAGCCGAATCCCGAGTAAAGCACAGTAGGCTCCTCAGTTCTACGTGAAAGTGAGTGAACTCTATTCCGATGTGAGCTCGAGGCATCCGGCTGTGCCCACTAAACCTCTAAACTATTCAATTAGCACTCTCTTACGTTCTTATATTCGGGCCGAGGCAATACTTCTAGGGTTCAGTTTGAACTTGGAATCGGACCGAGAACTCCACACGGTGCAAATACTTTAAAAAGTCATTACTTTCAGGGTCAAGAGCCTTTTGATCCTCTACGGCAATCTCCTTGCTCCCAGGCAAAAGCTCCCATTATGGCGCTGTTGTGTCAAGGAAGAAAATTGCTGCCGGAAAAACTTCCGGTCAGGCCCAGCTTTCAATTTCGATCAATACAATACAAGACATTGTGTATGTGTTGAAGGTGGGAGTGTATGGCAGAAGAAGTTGACACGTTGGCTCACCATTCTATTCCACTCCCCCCCCCCGGCATCCCATGAATATGAATTAGATTTTCCAGCATTTGATGGATCGGGTGCGATTGAGTGTTCAAATGACATGACTTCCGACGCGACAGCATTGCCTTCTACGGTCATAACAACCCCAATATAAATACTCACCTCATGAGCTTCGCCCGCCCTTGCTGTTGTAGTAGTAGTACCCATCCAATTAGCGTAACGAGTTCCATGGAACCATTTGTATACATTACTAAAACTATTTGAATTTCTGGGGATGTACGGAACTGTGGAAGGGAAATTTGAAGCTATTTCTTTGCAAATGCCATCTGCACATAAAGAACCATGGGGAAAACCTCGAAAAGGATTCAGTCTGCAAAGTACGTAGTGGAGATATCTCCAAGAGTGTCCTTTATCCGACTTGCATTTCACAGTTATAGTCATGAAATTTTACGAGACGTGTCCTTGCAGTTACGTTTTGAGAGCCCGAACAAAATGTAGAGGTTGCTGTCCCTTCGGATCGTTCAACTGTAGTGACGACGGTAGTGCTTCGAGCGATAGTCACTTGCTGTATATTCCCAGCGGAAGTCATTAAGACAAAGGAGTGGGCTTTTTTTATAAATGTTATGCAGACTTCTGAGTCAACAACCTCGGTCTGAAAAGTCTGCGTTTCCAGTTTCAGTAAGTAAAGACCTCCTCATAAAAATTAAACGATATTTTATATATGAATAATCCACCCATCTGTTCCTATGAGCACTTGTGTTCACCAGGGACCCTTGATCAAGAGAGGGTGATGGCTCAGCTATTGGCTACTCGTAGCTGCATACCAAATGGATGGGAATCCTCAAAGCGTATATTGCAGGCCTCGAATTTAGACTGTCATTTCCTCCCTCACCATCTTACTGGGCGTGTACAATCTCTTCCGCCGCTGCTTTCCGTAACTCCCTTTCCGCTACACGAAATTTGAATAGTGTCCTCCGTCCCAATTTTCCATCCCGAGAGCTCTATATCATGTGCATACATGCTTATATGTCCGCCTCGAGAAAAGTGCGTAGGCCATTTATTTGGTAGTGAAAGCAAGTCTAGAGTAAAAGTAGAAGAGTGTAGCATAGTGGATTGAAAGGAGTCCTCCTGATGCTGATGAAAATGAGTTCAAAGGAGAAAAAGACGGGGAAGGAACGAGCGAGCAGTGAAAGTTGAAACTGAGAGACGAGCGCGGGTTTGAAAGGTTTTTTGTGTACGGATCGTCATTATATCTGAGGTTATGATATTACCACGAAATTGTGTATTATGCCAAACTCTCTCTCTTATCCAACACGACCGTTTTGTTTCCTATCTACATAGGCTTCCGTCACATAGTTACTGCTACTATGTATCTATTACATCGCATCGGTTCGCCTCATGATATGAATGATGACGAGGTTTTCGGTGTTTTACTGGTTGCTGGTTGGTCTTCCACTTTACCGTTGCAGTCTTTTACTTAAGCCAAGGCATAGGAAAAGGAAACTGGGATCAATTCTGGGACGGGAAGATGGGAAAAGTATATAACGATAAGGAGACTTTCGGAGGAGCGACAGAACTGAGAGAGAACAACAAAGCTTGGGCTTAATAGAGGCAAGGAAAACCTTTTAACTGAACGTCCTCTTACTCGGAGATTTCTTCCTTGGTTTAGACCAGATACTCGGCTGGTAGCCGTCCTACGGACGGCAACCGACTTCTCTCCACGTAAGGATTCTAACGGATCGGATAAACGTTCATCCGCAAACCGATCCGATCCGATCCGCAAAATGCGGATAAAAATATGGACTATCCGTATCCGATCCGAAAAATATCGGATCGGATAACTGTCTATCCGCATACCGTACAAATTTATCCGATCCGATCCGCGGTTAACC